>JAJLXT010000020.1:23059-44210 GCA_030571395.1 Nakaseomyces sp. UFMG-CM-Y6046 | reverse complement strand
TCAGTGAATATGTATTAAAAAGTCTTTCATTTATAACTAACGCTCATATCTCACAGTATTCTATATTGTTATATTTTTCTAGTAACAACTTATTGTTGAAGTCGCATTCTGGGGTCGATAAATTTTTAACTTTTGTTATTGTTATCAAATATTACATGTTTTGTACCATTTCCCTCAGATGTTCACATAAAAATAACTGGATTCTGGAATAAAGCTTCATTTTTTATTTTACTTTCTTTTACTATTATTTAACAACTACCCCGTTCAAGCAGGTTAACATTAAATTACCACACAACTCACAGAAAGAAGATCCTTCTATACTATTTGTCAACTAATAAAGTATTTACTACTGCACGTGACTAAATTTAAATCAGGGTTTCTAGAGCTCATCGCTCTATTTTTTCTCTAAATAATTGCTTCTACGGAGGGATTACTGGCTTTTGCATCTTTTCTTTTTCATCTGGTATATTTTTTTTTTTTTTTTTTTTTCATTGCGAAAAAAATTAAAAAATTTTCAAAGCTCATCGCATGAAAATTTTATAATGCGATGAGCTTTTATTTTTATAAAGTATTACTCCATACTATATGATTTTTTTGAAGTTTCAATTATTGCCAAACAGAAAACATATTGTATCAAAGCCATCCTTTGTATATTATTCATCTGAGGGATCCAGTTAAAGAAAAAGAATAAAAATAATTCTAAAACAAGGAAATACAAAATCTTTTCTTTGGAGGAAGCGTTAGAGTTTTAATTTTCAAAATAAGATAAAAAAGTATATATATATATTGAATTGGGGGATTCAGTATTGCAGAAAGTTAATTTTATATCAAAGGCTTATAATCAGAAGAAATATTTAACTGGTCTCAACGTCAAACGAATCCAGATATAGAAAAAAGGAGTATTTTAGAGGTTTGCGTTTTCGAAGATGAGTTCTGATCAAAAGGCGAAAAACGATTTCCCGTTATCAAGGGAGGATGGCACCCAACAACCAGAGAAATCTTCTTTGATTAGAAATACCGAAGAGGTTTCCTTTCCAAGAGGTGGTGCTTCTGCATTGACTCCTTTGGAATTAAAACAAGTTGCTAATGAAGCTGCCGGTGATGTTCTTTTCGGTAACGAAAAGAGAACACTTGCTGAAGACGAAGCAACCAAGCCAAAAAAGAAAAAGAAAAGGGTAGTAAAGGATAAATCTGACAACGATACCGAAGAAGTTGAAGAAAAGAAACAGATTGTAGAGCATATTAACTTTAAGAATGCTAAAGTAGGTACTATTTTACTTGGTCAAATTGAAGAAATTACCAGAAATGATTTAAAGGTCACTTTCACAGATGGTCTTTCAGGTTTCGTTGATCTAACCCACATTTCTGAACAATTAACAAAAATGTTGGAAGACATTGACGAGGATATGGACTCAGACAAAGATGATAAGGATGAGGAATACGAATCATCTGATGATGAGGATGATAACATAGCTAAGGAACTACCAAACCTAACCAACTATTTCCAAAAGGGTCAATGGTTAAGATGTGCTGTAACTAAGAATACTGCTCTGGAATCCAATAATAAAAAGAAACTGAAGAAGAGAATTGAGTTGACAATCGAACCATCAGTTGTTAACAACTTCGATATCGAGGATGTCAAGAAAAACACTATTGTACAATGTTCTGTTAGTAGCATCGAAGATCATGGTGCAATTCTAGATCTTGGTCTTCCTGAAATAACCGGTTTCATTTCTAAGAAGGATTGTAAAAATTTCGACGCACTTAAAACAGGTAGCGTGTTCATTGGTGCCATTTCTAAGAGAACTGACAGATCTGTTACTGTGAACCAAGAATTTGCTGAAAAGAGAAACAAGATGTCATCTATTACATCTGTGGACTCAGTTCTACCGGGTCAAGTTGTTGACTTTTTATGCGAACAAATAACTGATTCTGGTATTTGTGGTAAGATTTTTGGCTCTATTGATGCCTTTATTGGTAAGCCGCATATACAAGCTTTTGAAGAAGAAGAAATTAAGCACAGATTCTCTCTTGGTAGTACAATCCCTTGCCGAATCCTTGCCTCTATTCTAAATAGAGCTAACGACAGGGTTTTAGTTTTATCGACACTTCCTCATATTTTATCCCTAACACCAGAAATTAAATCTATCGATGGTTTAGAAGCCTTCCCAATCGGGTTCACCATCGAATCATGCGTGGTTAGGGGTCGTGACAGTTCTTACCTATATTTGTCCATCAATGATAAGTATGTGGGCAGAGTGCATTCATCTAATTTAGGTGACATTATTAAATCTGAGACACTGAAGGCTAGAATATTAGGGTTTGATGTCGTTGATAATTTGTTCGACTTAACAACCGACCCAGATCAATTGAAACTAAAGTATCTACGTTCAAAAGACATTCCTGTTGGCGAAGTTTTTACCAACTGTGAAATTCAGAGTGTCAGCAGTTCTGGTATCCAATTAAAATTGGGTGGAAACGAATTCACAGCATTTGTACCACCATTGCATATCTCTGATGTTCGTCTAGTGTATCCAGAGAGAAAATTTAAGGTTGCTTCCAAAACGAAGTGTAGAATTATAAATGTTGATAAACACGGTCATATTATAGCTACTTTGAAGAAATCTTTGGTCAATTTAGATGAAGACGAATCAATGATGATCAAAACCTTTGCCAACGCTGAAGCTCTTAAGAAGACCAATAATAAAACTGTTGCAACAGTTCAAAGTTTCAACAAAAGTGGTTGTGTTGTGTCCTTCTTTGGTGGTATTTCTGGTTTTTTGCCAAAATCTGAAATTTCTGAAGTCTTTGTTAAAAGACCAGAAGATCATGTTAGACTTGGTCAAACAGTAATTGTGAAGATTTTAGAAGTCGATGAAGAAAGAAGAAGAATCATTGTTACTTGTAAGGTTTCCAATGAAGAAGCTCAAGCACAAAAGGATTTGATTGAAAATATGGAACTTGGTAGAACAATTGTTGATACAGTAGTAGTTGAAAAAACAAAGGATTCTGTTATCGTCGAAATTCCAGAAAGTGGATTACGTGGTGTGGTCTATGTTGGTCATCTAGCGGATGCCAAGATTGAACAATGTAGAGCTGAAATTAAGAACATTCGTATTGGTAGTAAGCTTACTGGTTTAGTAATAGACAAGGATCCAAGAACACAAGTTTTTAATCTATCTTTGAAGAAGTCCCTAATAAAGGACGCCAAGGCTGAAAAATTACCCCAAACCTTCAATGATATTGAGAAATTGAATAAAACCACTGTTATCCACGGTTACGTCAAATCTATTTCTAGCACTGGTGTTTTTGTTGCCTTTAATGGTAAATTTGTTGGTTTAGTGTTACCAAGTTATGCTGTCGAGAGCAGACATGTAGACATATCCAAGGCTTTCACACTGAACCAATCGGTGTCAGCTTATCTTCTAAAAACGGATAAGGATAATGAAAGATTTTTGTTAACGTTGAAAGCACCAAAATCAGCAAACTCTACTGAGGAGAGTGACTCTTCTGCACCATTTGAACCAATTGATGAATCTATTAAAAGTATCTCTGACTTCCAATTAGGCTCTATTGTCGATGCCAAAATAAAGGGTGTCAAAAAGAACCAATTGAATATCATTCTTGCGAACAATGTTCACGGTAGGGTTGATGTCTCTGAGGTTTTTGACTCTTATGCTGAAATTACCGATAAGAAACATCCACTTTCATCTTTCAAGAGCAATGACATTGTTAAGGTGAAAATCATAGGCCAACATGACCTGAAAAGTCATAAATCTTTAGCCATCACCCACCAAATAACGAAGGGAACTGTTTTTGAACTAACAATGAAACCATCTCAACTAATATCGAAATCTACCGACGAACTTGATATCGAAGAAATTAATATTGGAGAAACAGTTGTTGGTTATGTGAACAATTACAAAAATTCTTCTCTATGGTTAACTATAACTCCAACAATCAAGGCCATGATTTCTATCTTCGATCTTTCAGACGAGACTTTAGAAAGCATCAAGAACATCGAAAGTGATTTCCCGTTGGGCTCAGCTCTCGAGGTCAAAGTATTGACCAAGGACATCACAAAGAACTTTATTAAAGTGACACAAAGGGATTCTAAAATTTCTGATATCAAAGATATCAAGGTCGGTGATAACGTTGTTGGACGTATTGTGAAGGTCACTACCAAATATTTGTTGATCGAATTAGAAAATAAAATTGTCGGTATCGCTACTGCTCTAAATGCTCTTGATGATTTCAAACAACCTCTTGACAAAGTGTTTGAAGGTAAAGAAAAGGAGTTTGTCAAGGCCACTGTTCTCTCTGTTGAAGAAAACGACAAGAAGGTTCAATTGCAACTTTCAACCCAAGATTCTTTGGTTCAAACGCTAAAATCCCACAACCAATTGGAATCTGGTCAAATAGTGAATGGTTTAATCAAGTCAGTTAATGATAAAGGTGTCTTTGTTTTTCTAAGTAAGACGCTACAAGCTTTTGTTCCTGTCAGTAAGTTGTCTGATTCATACCTGAAGGACTGGAAAAAATTTTATAAGCCAATGCAAGCAGTTGTTGGGAAGATTGTCTCTTGTAATGACGACAGTCACATTCTAGCCACACTCAGAGAGTCTGAAATCAATGGCGATATCAAGATCTTAAAGACACACGAGGACATTTCAACTGGTGACATTTTCGAAGGTACTGTTAAAAATGTTACTGACTTTGGTGTTTTTGTCAAGTTGGATAACACCGTCAATGTTAGTGGTCTAGCTCATATATCAGAGATTGCCGAAACTGCTCCACAAGATCTCGAATCTCTATTTGGTGTTGGTGACAGGGTTAAGGCTTTTGTTTTGAAGACTAACCCAACAAAGAAACAAATTTCTCTTTCTTTGAAGGCCTCCCACTTCAAAACCACTGAAGGTAGTGATGAGAAGGACAGTGAACATGAAGAAGAAGATGAAATTATGGATGATATCCAATACGATTCTGAAAATGAAATTTCTAATGCTGAAAGTGAAGATGAGACTCCAAAGAATGTACCTATTTCCACCGATGGTGGCTTGAGTTTAAGTACTGGTTTTGATTGGACTGCATCCATTTTGGATCAAGCCAACGATTCTAGTGAATCTGAAGAGGAAGAGGAAGATTTCACCGAAGTTAAGAGATCCAGACACAAGAGAAAGAAGCACAATGCCATTGTCGATGATAAAACAATTGATATCAATACCCGTGCTCCTGAGTCGGTATCTGATTTCGAAAGATTGATAATAGGTAATCCAAACTCTTCTGTTATCTGGATGAATTACATGGCCTTCCAGCTTCAATTGAGTGAGATCGAAAAGGCTCGTGAATTAGCAGAGCGCGCTTTGAAGACCATTAACTACAGAGAAGAAGCCGAAAAGTTGAACATCTGGATTGCAATGTTAAATTTGGAAAATACTTTTGGATCTGAAGAAACTTTGGAAGAAGTGTTCTCGAGGGCTTGTCAATACATGGATTCATTCACAATCCACAATAAATTGTTGGGTATCTACCAAATGAGTGAGAAGCTGGAAA
This sequence comes from Nakaseomyces sp. UFMG-CM-Y6046, assembly GCA_030571395.1. Lineage (NCBI taxonomy): Eukaryota > Fungi > Ascomycota > Saccharomycetes > Saccharomycetales > Saccharomycetaceae > Nakaseomyces > Nakaseomyces sp. UFMG-CM-Y6046. The sequence goes on along the minus strand of JAJLXT010000020.1, from coordinate 38,657 downwards.
AAGCTCGTGAGTTATTCAAGGCTACTGCCAAGAAGTTTGGTTCCGAGAAGGTAGGAATCTGGGTCTCTTGGGCCACATTCCTACTAGCTCAAAACGAACCAGGAGAAGTTGCATCTATATTGGGTAATGCTCTAAAAGCACTACCAAAGCGTAGTCATATTGAAGTTGTAAGAAGATTTGCTCAGCTCGAATTTAACAATGGCGAACCTGAGCGTGGTAGATCGCTATTTGAAGGTCTATTGGCTGATGCACCAAAACGTATAGATATCTGGAACGTCTACCTAGATCAAGAAATCAAATTAAGCGACAACAAAACGCGTGTTGAAGAACTTTTCGAACGTGTTATCACCAAGAAAATTACAAAGAAACAAGCCAAATTCTTCTTCAACAAATGGCTACAATATGAAGAATCACAAAATGATGAAAAGAAAGCCGATTACGTTAAGGCTAAGGCATCAGAATATGCTGCTAAATTTAATAAGGAGGAATGAAAAAAAAAAAAACAAAAAAACAACTAATTATCTTAATAAGATGCTCTCCATCCCCCCCACATGAGACCATCATTACAAGATAATTAGTTATTTTTTTCCCACCTCAATTCCATTAAGGAAAAAATTTTTTTTTTAACCATATATAAACAATTGTATACTAGCTCCTTTTGTCTTTTACAATAAGATAAATAAATCCCTATCAAAATTTTATTTCTATTCCATTTTTATTTCATTTTTACTTTCTTATGTTTTTCTAAATTCCTCATATGATGGAGAGATTATGTGGTCTTAATACAATGCTTCTATTATTATAACAATAAAAACAAAGATTACAAAAAAAAAATGTCTCCATAAAGGCAATTTTCTTTTTCGGGTACAGGGTGATTTCTTTTTTTTTTTTATTCTCGTGCTTTCCTTCAATTTCTTTCTTTCTTTTTTTATTTTTTCTTGTTCCCTTTATTGTCCTATGTCATTTCTTTCTTTTTTATTTATTATTATTATCTCTCCTGCATTGTCTGAGGAGTTTTAACGAGTTAACCCTTTTTCCCAGGCTCTCCCCTTCCCTTCTTCCTCTCCCGGTTCTCCTCCCCCCCCTTCCCTTTCTTCGTGTGATTCCTACCAACTCACCCACTACGCCGTTTCACTGAGAAAGGTTCATGAAGAAATAGAAAGTTTTTGTATCTCTTGTCCCGCTGGCACCAACGTTTAAAGAAAAAAAAAAATATTAAAGGGCAAGTGGTGGGGCGGTAGGATTAGAGAGAGAGAGAGAAGCGAGGAGTGGGAGTGGTATTGAAATCCGGATACGCACATTGAAAGAAACATAAAACCCATGGAGAGAAATCGCCGTGGAGAAAATTCATAGAAGGGCTCTTTGTTGCTGACAATCAGCGCAGCAAACCAAAACAACAACAACAGCTCGAGCATGGAAAAAAGGGACCTTCTGCTATCGCACTCCCTTGCCGTCTCTTCTTCTTCTGCGGGTGTTTCTCTGTCAGCTGGCTCATACTGCTCTTTTCCCTGATTATGTGTGTGACAGGTTTGGGTGTATACAATCTTTAAAAAAGAACAAAACTCCTCTTCGTACGTGGGTCTCTGTGTTCACAAATGCTTTCTAAAAAAAATGGGATGGAGAATGATTTCTTGAAAGAGAGACAGAAAGAAAAGTATTATTAATTTTTTTTTTGGAAAATGGAAGATCACTTTTTTTTTTTTTTTTTTTTTTGGTTTTCAAATTATTTTTTTAAAATTTTAAAAAAAAATTTTTTGAAAGGAAAACTCTTTGAGGGGGGAAAGAGGCAAAGGGGAAAGAAGTAAGGGAAGGAAAGGAAGTGGACAATAACGGTTTTTATTTTTTTAAAACATTACCATAGACACAAACGATTACACATACGTCTTCTTTTTTTTTTATTTTTATTTTTTACTACACGTACTTCCTACAAACCCCGCAATAGTTTTTTTTTTTAACTAACTAATTATTTGAAAAAAGGAAAATAAAAACACAAAACTCTAATCTGATTAACTGATTTTAACTGTGTTTTCATTTAACTTCATTCCTTTCTTTTTTTTTTGGTTTTACTTTGAAGATCTGGTTTGAGGTGTCTTGATATATTCTCATTTAACTTTCCTACCTTTTTGAGTTTGCTATACTAACTTATTTTTTTTTTTTGTTTAATTGTTAGTTTGTTTTTATTACCTTTGTTGTATTCAAAGAAGTTATATTATTATTATCATACAGTGCTAATAATAACAATATACATCATTTGTAAAAATTAACAATCTTACATTACAAAAAAAAAATACACTCATTATAAATTTTATTCTTCTTTAGAATTGCTTTGGGTTAGTCTGCCACTATAGCTCTAGATTTTTCCAGCACGTGAATTTGGTCACCTGATCAGTCAAGATACACGTTTATCACGTGCTAAATTAAAAAATATTTTCGCGTAATCTGGGAGGGTAACGACATCTTTTTTTCCAGAATTTTTTTTTTTTTTTGTTTTTTTTTTGTTGCTTTGAACCGTGTTCCCGGAAAAATTCCAAGGAAAGAAAAACAAAGAACAAAAAAATAATAATTAAAATAAACCCAAAGGAATTCGAGATATTTTTTCAATCACAAGAAGATACAAAATCGATTATTTGACCAAGTTTAACTTGTCTAGGTAGAGAATTAAAGATAAAATTAGAAGAAGAAGCGACTTTCTCTTTTTTGATTCCTTTTTTTTTTTATCTTACTTCAAAACTGAATACTTCTTAATAAAAGAAAAGAAAGAAAAATAATATACAATATCGTGAATTTCACAATATTCGTGATTTTCTTTTTATTTTGGAAGTTAAAGATATTAAAAACATTAACGAGTTTATTGAAAATTTTTAATAGAAAAACAAACACATTCTAATTATTTTGTGTTTACTTGTAACAATAGCAATAAGATTGGATAAAAAAATATTTTAAGGGACAATACCCATAATAACAAAAAACAGAAGTTGTGTCTTTTTTTCTAAAACCACCATTACGAGGAAAGAAAATAATCAAATTGTATCATTAATAATATCATAACAAATAATACACAAAATGGAAGTTCCACTACCGCAAAGGCAACTCACAAAAGAGGAAATAAATAGATGCTATTTGAAATGGCAACAACTCCGAAATGAACATGGTAAAAATGCGGCAAATGTACCAGAGTTTATACACCTTACGAAAATCTTGCACGTCGCTGCTAAACAACAGCATGAACAACGTCAGAAAATGCAACAGCAACAACCACAAGCTCAACAGCAGCAACAACCACAGCAACAGCAGCAACAACAACCCTTGCAACAACATCAACAGCAGCAAAATATACCTAACGAAGGTAGCCCGCAAGTCGATTACGCGGCACAGCTTGATAATGTACGAAAACTATCACCTAGTGTATCTGGATCGCAAAAACTCTCCATCTCACAAAGTGGAAATGGGGGTGTCGGTAGTCCTCTGGCTAATAATAGCAATTTATACCAGAAACAACGCTCTATGACTCCTGTAGATAGATCCAACACCAGTGCAAGTAACTCTAAGTCACCAATGTTTCAAGGTAATACCAGTATGAATCCATTGCAAAATAATCCGGTCCAGTTTTACAACAACAATAACAGCAATAACAACGATCGATTTTCGGTTTCAAGCATGAATAGAGGATCACAGAGACCAGGTTCTTCAGAAACGTCCACATCACCAGCGACATCTCCAAAATCTCAAGTGGTAACGCAGAACATGCTTCCACATCACAACTTAAAAAGAACCAATTCAAACAATATTGCTCAGCAGGAACAGCAACAATCAAGACAACAACAGGCAGCAACACCCCAGATGCCAGTCCAAACCCCAGGATCTGTACCTGGACAACAGAGACAACCACATAATGGTATCTTTACCCCTCAACAATCGGAACTATTACGTGCACAAATAGCAGCACTGAAATGTCTGGTGAACAGCCAAGCAGTTCCACCAGAATACCAAAAGATCATTCAAAACTCAATCAACAACCCACCCGATTTTAAGAGAATGCTGATATCTTTAAGTGATTTTGTAAAGAAGAAACAGTTGAACCAAGGTACTCAAGGTCCCAATACACCACAACCACTTCCTGCACAAGCTAAACCAACTTCCCAGAAAACGGGAAGCGTTTCAATGCCAAATGATACTGGAAATGAAAAGAACCAACCAAATGCAGTTATTGCACCTGGTGGAGTAAACAACTCTGGCTCAAATCAAGACATCATCCATGACAAAACGCAACCAAATAACAAGGTAGCACAAGGTCAATTGACCAATGTAACACAACAACAAATGCCATACGCAAACAAATTAAATAACAACGCTAAAAGGGCAGTTAATCAGGCTGAAAAGGACGAAACACCTTCTCCAAGGACAATCCCAGAACCTGTCAAAACTCAACAAAGACCAGAAGCAACACAACCAAAAATGGAAGAAAGAAAACCAGCTGAGATCATACCACCAAAGAAAGTATCACCTTATCAAATTCCACCTGCTGTGCAGAGAATTCCAGATAGAATTATCGATGGTGATACTGCTCCCGCTCATCAAAAAGCCCCAGTTCCGGTTCAAAAATTTGCTCAGCATTACCCATATGTTAAAAATGTTATCCAAGTAGAAGATCCTGATATGATGGTTGACTCATTTACCGTACCCAAAATTCCCGAAGAACCAGTGGACTACTATTCGTTATTCCCGAATACAGCAAATCCTAAATTAGTAATTGAACCTGGTGTTCTCCCACCTGGAATTGATATCCATACTGCAACGGATATCTATCAAACCTTGATAGCTCTAAATATCGATACATCTGTCAACAATTGCATTTCAGATGTTCTTGACGAAGGTAAAGATGATAAATCCAAGGCCGATGCCCTGTATGACTATTTTGCCCTTCAACTATTGCCTCTACAAAAGGCCGTGAGAGGTCATGTTCTTCAATATGAATGGTATCAGAACTCTTTGTTAACCAACGCTCATCCTAATTTCTTGTCCAAGATCAGAAATATCAATATGAATGATGTAATGCTAACGATTGAATTATGCAGAAAGCACGAAATTCTAAGAAAAGAAGAGGAATCAAAGAGACATCAACAAAAACTAACTAAGATAAAAAATTCTATTGTCAATTCATTTAGTCACAAGGTTCATAGAAGAAACAAACGCTTGAAATTTGGTCATAAGTTAATTGCAACGCATGCAACACTGGAAAAAGATGAACAAAAGAGGGCAGAAAGAAAAGCTAAAGAACGTTTACAAGCTTTAAAGGCCAATGACGAAGAAGCTTATATTAAACTGTTAGACCAAACCAAAGATACAAGAATTACTCATTTGCTAAAACAAACCAATGCCTTTTTGGACTCTCTTACGAAGGCTGTTAAAGATCAACAGAAATACACTAAAAATATGCTTGATACCCACCTGAAGGAACAAAATGAAGAAACTATTGAAACTTATCATGAGGAACCTGCATTGACAATGGACATGAATGATGACGATGAAGATGACGATACCATAGACTACTACAATGTGGCCCATCGTGTTAAAGAGGTAATCACTCAGCAGCCATCAATCCTGATTGGTGGTACTTTGAAAGAGTATCAAATCAAGGGATTGCAATGGATGGTGTCTCTTTTCAATAATCATCTTAATGGTATCTTAGCTGATGAGATGGGCTTAGGTAAAACCATTCAGACAATTTCATTATTAACATACTTGTATGAATCTAAAAACATTAAAGGTCCATTTTTAGTTATTGTCCCATTATCGACTCTTCCTAACTGGAGCTCAGAATTTGCAAAGTGGGCTCCAAAAATGAGAACCGTATCTTACAAAGGTTCACCCAACGAAAGAAAAATGAAACAGGCAACTATTAAATCTGGAGAATTTGACGTGGTGTTAACTACCTTTGAATATATTATCAAGGAGCGTGCGCTTTTGTCTAAGGTCAAATGGGTCCATATGATTATCGATGAAGGTCATAGAATGAAGAACGCACAATCCAAGTTGTCTTTAACATTGAATACTTATTACCATTCAGATTACCGTTTAATTCTAACTGGTACACCATTACAAAACAATCTGCCAGAACTATGGGCGCTGTTAAATTTTGTTTTGCCCAAGATTTTCAACTCTGCCCAATCTTTTGACGAATGGTTTAACACTCCATTTGCTAACACTGGTGGCCAAGATAAAATTGAGCTGAGCGAGGAAGAAACTTTATTGGTCATCAGAAGACTTCATAAGGTTTTAAGACCTTTCCTATTGAGACGTCTAAAAAAGGACGTCGAAAAGGAATTACCAGACAAGGTCGAGAAGGTGATTAAATGTAAAATGAGTGCCTTACAACACATCATGTACCAACAAATGTTGAAACATAAGCAATTATTTATCGGCGACCAAAATAAGAAGAAACTGGTAGGCTTAAGAGGTTTCAATAATCAATTGATGCAATTGAAGAAAATTTGTAACCATCCGTTCGTTTTCGAAGATGTCGAAGATAATATAAACCCCACCAGAGAAACTAACGTGAATATCTGGCGAGTTGCGGGTAAGTTTGAATTACTTGAAAGAGTCTTGCCAAAATTGAAGGCTTCTGGCCACAGAGTTCTAATATTTTTCCAAATGACTCAAATTATGGATATCATGGAAGATTTTTTGAGATACATAGACATTAGATATTTGAGATTGGATGGTCATACTAAATCAGATGAACGTGGTGAGTTACTGAAATTATTCAATGACCCTAATTCCGAATACTTCTGTTTTATTCTTTCAACAAGAGCTGGTGGTTTAGGTTTAAATCTACAGACAGCTGATACTGTTATTATTTTCGATACAGATTGGAACCCACATCAAGATTTACAAGCACAAGATAGGGCCCACAGAATTGGTCAAAAGAATGAAGTCCGTATCATTAGATTGATCACAACAAATTCTGTCGAAGAAGTAATTTTGGAAAAAGCTTATAAGAAGTTGGATATTGATGGTAAAGTTATCCAAGCCGGTAAATTTGATAACAAGTCTACCTCTGAAGAACAGGAAGCATTGTTGAGGTCTTTACTTGAAGCTGAAGAAGAAAGAAGAAAGCGGAAAGAAGCAGGTATCGAAGAAGATGATGAACTAAAGGATAGTGAAATCAATGAAATTCTTGCTAGAAGTGAAGACGATATGATAAAGTTTGTACAGTTAGATCAAGAAAGAGAGGAAACTGACAAAGCTTTTAATATAACTTCGAGATTGATGACTTTGGAAGAGCTCCCAGAATTATATCATAGAAATATCGAAGAGGAATTACAAAAAGAAGAATCTGAAAGTGCTGTTACTTACGGTCGTGGTACCAGGGAAAGAAAACAAACCACCTACTCAGATAATATGTCAGAAGAACAATGGCTGAAACAATTCGAAGTAAGTGATTCTGAAGATAAGAATGAATCAAAATCACACACTACCTCAGAAATAGATGGTATGGAAGATACTATTAAGACTGAACCACCTGCACCTTTGAAATCTGAAGGTGATTCTCAAGTTGGAAGCCCAAATACCAACAATGATGACTTATCTGACACCAACGATGAATATCTTGAAATGGGTGATTCAAAGAAGAGAAAAGGGAATCAAGGGAGACCACGCGGGCGCCCAAAAAAAATCAAAACTGACGACCCTGGTAGAGAATCACCACAAGTCCTTTCACCAAGTGTTGAAGGTGAGGAGGTGGATCTTGAAGGCACACACGCCGGGAAAACATCAATAAAATCTGCTCGGACATCTTCCAGAGGCCGTGGCCGTGGCCGTGGCCGTGGGAAACCTCGGGGTCGTGGTTCCGGTCGTGGCCGAGGCAGACCACCTAAATCGAAGAATGGTCACGCATATGTTAGAATGCTTCCAGAAGATCCTGAACCAGAGGATGTACGTCAAAACATTAGTGGACAGGCTAAGCAGTTATATGACTTTGCTATTGACTATACCAATAGTGTAGAAAGGCGGCTATCGGATATCTTCCTAATTAAGCCATCCAAACAATTATATCCAGACTATTATTTGATCATTAGATATCCAATTGCATTTGATAGTATCGAAGATGCCATTGAACAACTGCGCTATAACTCATTGAGAGAAGCTATGGAGGATTTCCATCTAATGTTTGCAAATGCTAGAGTATACAACACAGAGGGTTCTGTTGTATATGATGATGCATTGGAATTGGAAAATGCCGTTTTTCAAAAGTACACTGAGATAACTGGCGATAGTTCGCCGATTGATTATACCGAGTTTGACGAGAAATATGGGACAAAACCTTTAGTTGTTCAAGATGCCGAAAACCGTTTGACTGGTGATGAACAAAATGATAGTCCTAACTAAGACCTTCTTAAATTTTTATAGTAATGATAAAACGATAGAAGAAATTGATAATAAATATATCCATTTAATTAGTATATTTGAAAACATTTATATGTTATATAACTGATGTAAAACTGGTTTGTATTGTAGCAGATACCAAATCAGAAAAAACGTTTAGTGGTATCCAGCAGGTGAAAATTTTATGATTTACCTGGGCACATGGCGCAGTTGGTAGCGCGCTTCCCTTGCAAGGAAGAGGTCATCGGTTCGATTCCGGTTGCGTCCACATTTTTTTAAAAACTGAATTATAAACTGTGTTCTTTAAAAGTCGTTACCATCGTAACAATACAATAACATATGATGTCCCACATCAGACCGCAAGTTTTGCGTCTGGGACCTTTATTCTTTCAAGACTATGATAGTTACGATGTTAGTATTGATAATCACTTACATCATTTTTTGATTTATCATGAAACAGTGTTTCGTTTCATCATGAAACATCAATCAATAAAACCATAATCAAGATGATTTATATATATGAATCTATTCGGAAAAGAAAATAAGTGAACATCGTCATATGGTTGTGATGACTGTAGGATAAATAGAATAATAATAGTAATTACAACAACGAACTTCGATGAAAGGATATTTAGTTTTGAAGGATAGATTATTACAGATTTGGTTCAATAAAATTACAATCTCGAGCTCTATACTAGTGATCAAGGTTTCTATATTTTGTTTTTTATTATCACACTTCCTTACTGTATCTGAGAATTTTTTATTATCGAAATGTGAAGATGTTGACAAGATTCTCGATTCTGTGGGCGATGAACTACCGCAGTATTTATCTACGGTTGGTAATTTTATGGTCAAGAAGAGCATGGAAGAGAGTATTGATTTGAGTATCAAGGTTGTTTCACTTCTGATAACCGCCAGCGAGGAACTTCTAACATTTTTCGTAGAATTATACCTTGGAACTTATGCATGCCTTGTGGTTAGCGCAATTGACGGTACTGTGGATGTTGCCGTTAACACCACAGAGCATATAATTGGATTCGTTAACGAAACAGTATCTGATGTGGCTAATACTTTAGACGATGGTCTTAATGGACTATCCATTGTAATAAACAAGGTACTTTCCACTGCAAGTAAAATTGAGAATTCTTTTAAAGGTAGTTCGGACTCTGTAAGCGATGATATACATAAAGTAAATTTGACCTCAGACAAACTTAGACACTTCTACATACCGTCTAATATCAATTCAAAATTGCGAAAGCTATCTGAAGAAGTGCCTAGTTTTGATGAGTTGAAGAATGAAACCAAGAGTTTGATAAATATCCCTTTTGAACTTGTTAGGAATAAATTGGACAAGATAGATCCTCAATCTTTGTTGCCAAAAGATCAAAGCCTTCTCTATAATCCCGAAGTTGGTGTCAAAAATACCCAGAACACAAATGGTATTTGTTCGCCCTCTATACCAGAGATAAAAGAGGTATTCAGTACGGTAAATTCAATAATCAGAACCGCTATTATAGTACTTCTAGTAGTAGGGATAATTGTAGTTCTCTGCACAGCATTACCACAGGCTTATGCAGAGTACAAACTCTGGAAAAGATTGAATCAGATGCAAGAAAAACTGGACCAATACATAGAGGACAAGTATTTTTTTCTGTCAGAAGATGATTCTAGTGTCGACAGTGGTAACAAATTTGATCGTACTGGTAATGATCGTACCAAGTTTGATGTAATTGAGGCTTACTGCAATACATTTGAAGTGTGGCCTAGCAAGGTAACGAACTTGGTCACAAGGAATTGCACTACTTCAACAAACAAGATCAAATTCTTTGTTCATTTCATCCTTTCCCGCAGGGCCACCAACATTCTGCTTCTTGCCGTGTTGGGAATCATCGTCTGCGGCATCCAATTTGCAATCCTGCACGCAATTGACCACCATGTAAGGATCAACACATTGTCCACCAACAATGCGGTCCTGAAGGAATTAGGTTCCGCCACTGAAAGTCAAGTAAAACTGTGGTCTGGCGGAGTGAACTCGTACATCAACCAAACGGAGATAAACGTCAACCGCGAGGTATTCGGCTGGGTACAGAACACCACGAGCGCAATAAACTCCACGGTGGCATTGACCATGGACAAGATTGACACTACTTTGTCCGATATATTCAACGGCACGCTTCTGTATGGCCCCATGAGAACAGTGGTGTACTGTGCCATCGAACGAAAATTGATCGCCGTGGAACAAGCAATGACGTGGGTAAACCAGCACGCCCGCGCGAATATCCCCCGCATAAACACCACCGAAATCGCACACCTAGTCTCCAACACGGCCTCTCTCTCCACTTTACAGAAACAGACATTAACAAGAACATTGCTGGACCCCAGCAACCTAACACAATACATCAAGAAGATCACGGAAGTAGCCCGCAAAACCACTCTCTTCGAGCTCTACGTGTCGCTAACACTGCTGGCACTCTGGCTAACCCAAATCCCAACAGCACTACTCCTAATCCACCTCAGAAAGTAGCAATATACAAGCTACAATCCTACTTCTACATATATATTATCGTGCTGGTATACATCACATCCTACGACCTCATCGCAACACCGCAAAGAAAAAAAAAAAACCATTTTTTTTGAAAATGTGCCCCCCCCCCCATCGAGGGGTAAGTTCTCAGAAGGCGCAGAAGACAGAGGGGAGCGAAATGTGAGAGTGGGGAGGGGGGGGCTAGTTCAATTTTTTTTTTTTTTTTTTTACGCTGGTGCTTCATTGAATTTTATTTTTTCGTGCTGGGCTGTGCAGTGTTTTCTGCGTGGGTGCGTTTAGGTGCAGCAGCTTCGTCGTTTCTCCCTCCTCTGCACTCTGTGTGTCTCTGCACTCTGCACTCTGTGTGTCTCTGCACTCTGCATTCTGTGTTGTCTCTGCGCTGGGACAAAGAATCCCGTCGATCCCCATTCTGAACCCAACGAAGGCAGAAAGAAAAAAAAATGCTACAAGAAACTGAATACAAGGTATTAGGACTTGCAATAATTGTATTTACTTGCAATAATTGTATTTACTTGCAATAATTGTATTTTATATTATATTACTATAATATAATATAATATAATATAATACATTGAGGTAAAGTACTAGATATTATAAGTCTCTTTTTTTTTGGGGGAGGTTTTTTTCTCTATACTTTAATTGAAATAAATAGGGATTTATAAAATTGGCGTCTAACTTTTGTTGAAAAGTAGGCTCATCTTTTAATAAATCAAAAGAAAACTGAAAATTGTTAAGGGAAAGAAGAATAAAGGAATAATAAAAAAAAAAAAGGACGTGGTTTTTAATATGAAGAGAATTTTTTCTGGGTCAAAGTCGCCGGATGGTGTTTCGAAGTCGCCGACGAAGAGTCCGATGAAGGGCGGTATTTTGAAGAATGCTGATTCTCCCAAGAGCAGTATATCGCCGGAACTCGTGCCAATAGTGACGCTGCTGACAGCTCACACGCACAGGAGGTATCACGAGGGTGTTCTGTTGTTTCTTCAGGACCTGAAAGGGGATGGTTCCGTTGGAGGAAGGAAGTGGAAGGAGGTATATGCGGTTCTTATTGGTACACAGCTGGCGTTGTGGGATGCAAGGGAAATAGCAGAGTTGAACTCGTCAGATAGGTTAGATCCTGCAAAGGTATCGGCAAAGCTAAAGGAGGCAGTCTCTAAGCCCACGTATATAAATTTCACAGATTCAACACTGAAACCCTTGGGTAACATGGACAGGGCCGTTACGGAGAGCGGTAAAAAACTGGAGAATGTGTTGGTTGTATCATCTACCCTTAAAAACAGATATTTCTTACAATTCAGCAACAAGGAATCCTTCAATGAGTGGCATGCGGCCCTCAGACTGGCGCTGTACGAATGCACGTCTCTAAACATGGCATACACTGGTGCGTTCCTGTCCAGCAGAGGCTCAAAGCTAAGTGATATCAAAGTACAACTTGCTGACAGTAAGTACGACTACGAGGAATGGGTAAGTGTTAGATTCGGTGCTGGTATGCCATGGAAGAGATGCTATGCTGTCGTATCTCAACCAGCTAAAAAGAAGTCAACCGGAGAAATAAACTTTTACGAAAGTGACAAGAAGATCAAGAAGGCGAACTCGATGGCAAGGGTGGTATCAGCTGATTATGTATATGCCATATATCCATCATCAGTGAAATTAATTGACGATTCAACAATTATTAAACTTGAAGGTCAGATAAGTTTCGAGAAAAAAGAAGACCCACAGGACACAACTGTCTTTATTATGCCTGAAAAGCATGCCGCAGTCCCAGGCTATGATACCGTTATTAGATTTATGATCAAGGCATTTAATGCCTTTAAATTGTATGGGAGACCGAAAAAGCTAATATCAGACAAAAGAGATATGCAATCACTTATTTTTGCTTTGCCTGTACTACCGCACATATACTATCTTGAAGTAAAGGATCTCTTAACATTAGCAAAAGCCGGTGCATCTTCTGGATGGGATAACAAAGAATGGTGGAACCAAATACGAGGACTCATGCAAAGAAAAATGAATGAAGGATATTCTGGGTGTGGTTCTATTGTCAATGCTTCCAATCTATTGGAATCTCCACTTTTAGGATCAAGTGACTTATTTGATGCAAAATCTATCACCTCCCCACGTTCAGTTTCCCAGCCTGTTCTTCAAGGCAAAAGGGCTGCTAACTCAAGAGAAAATCTACTTCAAAATAGTCCCGAAAGATCAATCAACTCAAGTAGTACCGATCAGCGCCGTATTGTGTCAGAAAAGATCAGCCCAAGTAAATACAACCAAAACTCCACAACCGAGGGCCAGCGATTACCACCTAACCCATACCAGAAACAAAATATCAACACTGGCTACAATAGACAACAGATTTCACCGGAAAAAGTACCTGTTATCCCTCCCCTACCAAATACTAACTATAACAGGAATAATATGCCACCACAACAAAATATGGCGAATAGCACAAGGAGCAGAACGAGGCCTAATGATCTAAACATTCAAGATTCGAACTTTAACGCTTATGGAGGTAACCAATATCTAAATGTGAATAAGAGCGATGAAGACAAAAAACTATCTGTTGCATCCGATCTGGCCTCTCTTATCGAGAAATATTCGTTAAGTGAAGATGATGAGAGGCAACGTAGAGGATTAATAGGTGGTGATCAAGCTGTATATAACTCTCGCGATCTTTATTATCAAAATAATCAATCAAAATCTACTCAAGCCAGTGATATCAGCTCTGATGAATTCAGCGATCTCGCAAGAAGTATTAATGAACTGGGTGTCGAAAATGGAAAGAGTTTCACTAATAAGAAAGGTTTAACATCAACATCATCTTTACCTAAAAAAGAAGGCCCTGATGATGCAAACCTTTTCGATCCCGACTACCTAGTACAGGATGAAGTATTATCTATCGGTAATAATGATACCTATGGTGACTTTAATAACCCATACAGTTCCAAATACCAGGGCGAATTGGTCAGTCCAAAAATTGAACAAAAGAAAACTCCCTATCCAATTGAAGCAACCGAAACTGGTAACAGAACTAGAAGATCACCTGAAGCAGTTGAACAAACGCTTAAAACCTCTAATCCATATGGAAGGCAAGGAAACAATGAAGCAGCATATCCTTCTCCGAATACTCAACATCAACCCATGCAACCACCAAATATTATGAATAATGGAAGAGGCTCTCCAGGTATGAGACAAATGGCAACACCACCACCCCAAATGGGTCTAGGCATGAGTAAGGGAATGAGCCCAGGACCAGGACCAGGACCAGGACCAGGGCCAAGAATGGGTCCTAATGGTAATATGGGTCCACAATATAATCCACAGCAAATGAATAGACCACCTCCAATGAATGGTGGCTTCAGAGGCAATAATACTCCAAGTCCAGGCAATAAGGCCGGATCACCAATGGGTGGTGTCTTACCAGGTCCGGCTGGGTATTCAAATCAAGGCGGCGTTCGTCCACCTCCACAAGCAGGTGCAACTGGTCCAATGAGAGGTTCACCACGTCAACATCCTGTACCAATGGGTATGCCAGGTCAGATGCCTCCTAACGGTATGCCTATGGGAATGCCAGGCCAGAGGCCTATGCCAATGGGCATGCAAGGACAAATGCCAGGCCAAATGCCGGGTCAAATGCCAGGCCAAATGCCGGGTCAAATGCCAGGCCAAATGCCGGGTCAAATGCCGGGTCAAATGCCGGGTCAAATGCCGGGTCAAATGCCGGGTCAAATGCCTTCTGGAAATATGCAAAGACCACCTATGGGAATGCAAAATGTCAACATGCCGCCTTATGGCTACCAACATCCTCCTGCACAACAGTTTACCAGGGGAATGCCGCCACAACAGCAGCAGCAGAGAGGCAACAATTCCAAGAGACCTCTAGCCAAGGGTGGATTTTCTCAATTCATGCCACAATCAAACCCATCTGCAAATCCATATTCTAACTGATCTTTTTTTTTTTTTTCTATTTTTTTATTATTATATCTACAGATTATTATTTTTTGATGTTATTTTTTTTATTTCTTTTTTTATTTCTTTTTTTTTTTTTACTTAATTTTTTTTTTTTCTACTACACTCTATACCATTGCATTGTTTCTACTAAATTTTACCCAATCTTTTTTTTTTTGTAAAAGTAGGGTACTGTAACATTAGGGCATTTAATATATATTGTATTAATTGTAATATTATATGTATGTTATTTTTTATTTTTATTTTTTCTGAAGTCTAAAGAAGTGTTTATCAACGAAGAATAAACGTGCAATCCACATATACGGGCAACATGTCATTTTTCATTTCGAGTTTCTTTTCCCCCCGTTCTCCCGAAGCATTCAAAGGAAATTGAATACGACACCTATCACATGTGCCACCACAGTTTTCAACGCGTTAAAATTCGCATGGCCGTCCTCTGCTTGCTACCCCCCCTTATATTTTGTTTTACCCTTTCTGTTTTTTTTCTGTGACTCCGTTTGATACTTGTCAGTAAATACGGCATACATGCTCACGTGTAGTTATATTTACCCAGACAGGGTGGTGGTGGTGGTGGTGTCCCCCGCGGCGATTGTCTTGCAGCTATTTTCCTTCATGTATCCCACGAGCGAGTGTGTGTGTGTGTGTGTGTTTGTGAGTCTCCCTTAACAATGGGGGGGGGGGGGGGGGGTCACTGCACTGCCG
>JAJLXT010000020.1:0-22959 GCA_030571395.1 Nakaseomyces sp. UFMG-CM-Y6046 | reverse complement strand
CCGTGATTTTAAAGTATGATAATAACTAAGGAAGATATCATAATGCATATCCCTCTCTAGTCTGCCCCCCCCCAAATATTTCATATCGAGATATATAAAAAGGAAAAGAAGTGTTTCCCTTGTCAAATTTAGAGTTTTTTTGTTTATTTTATTCTTTTTTTGTTTATTTAATGATATACCATGTACATAAGGGCTAAAGAATATATATTGGAAGAAAAACTAAAAAACTATGCTGAGAGAAGTTGATCCTGAGGTAGTTGCCCGGACGAATCCGTTTGTTAAGTTGGTGAAGGGACAGAAGATAGTGGAGGTGCCTGAGTTGGAACTGGAGTCTGGTGTGGTATTGAGAAACTTCCCTATTGCGTATAAGACCTGGGGTCATCTGAACGAGCGCGGTGATAACTGTCTGGTCATTTGCCACGCGCTGACGGGGTCTAGCGACGTGTCGGACTGGTGGGGTCCACTCTTGGGTTCAGACCTAGGGTTCGACCCTTCCAGATTCTTCATTATCTGTCTGAACTCCATGGGTTCTCCTTACGGCTCGTTCTCCCCACTTACCGTCAACGAGGAGACAGGGAAACCTTACGGGCCAGAGTTTCCTTTGTGTACCGTGAGAGATGATGTTAGAGCGCATAAGATTGTTTTGGATTCTCTTGGTGTGAGGTCTGTTGCGTGTGTGATTGGTGGGTCCATGGGTGGTATGGTGGCTCTTGAGTGGGCTGCTATGCACGGGCATGGTCCTAACAAGTTTGTCAACAACTTGGTGGCGCTGGCCACGTCTGCAAGACATTCCGCGTGGTGTATCTCGTGGTCCGAGGCACAGAGACAGGCTATCTACTCAGACCCTAAGTATCTGGATGGTTACTACACCCTGGAAGATCCACCAGTCACTGGTCTTTCTGCAGCACGTATGAGCGCGCTTTTAACGTACAGATCGAGAAACAGTTTTGAGAATAAGTTTTCCAGGAGGAAACCATCTGTGGAACAGACCCAGAAGTCTGCTCACCACTCCGTTACACATATTGACAACCCTAACACCATACCGTCATCTGTTAGTGAACAGTCCCTAAGGATACACAACGATGGTTACAGAACCAAGTCCATATCAAACATAACAAGACCAGAATTGAGTAAGAACGGCCGTGCTGGAAGTATTGCCTCTGATGTGTCCTCTTCGGAGTCTATCAAGTCTACTTCTTCTGTTACATCCTTCAGCTCTGTATCTGCTGCTGAAGCCAAAGAAGTGAAGCCTGCACAAACATATTTCTCTGCTCAAAGTTACTTGAGATACCAAGGTACCAAGTTCGTTCAGAGATTCGATGCTAATTGTTACATTGCCATTACCAGAAAACTAGATACCCATGATCTTGGTAGGGACAGACCAGAGTACGACGATGAAATTGAAAGCGTTATGGAGGATATTAAGATACCAAGTCTGATCATTGGTATAAAATCCGATGGCTTGTTTACATATTCCGAACAAGAGTTTCTTGCTGAATACTTGCCAAACTCTCACCTAGAGAAAATCGAATCTCCAGAGGGACACGACGCTTTCTTGCTTGAATTCAAACTTATCAACCGTCTAATTTTAGAATTCCTACAAAAGAACGCTAACAAGATAACAAGTGCTCCCCCAGTTGAATGGAGAGGAGAAATCGGTCAAGACGAACAGGCAGGTTCCGTGTTTGGAGAAGCAGAAGAAGTCACCAACTGGTGATGTGATTCTTTTCTGACCTTATTCCCCATTGTCTTCACAGGACAATATACCCCCTTTTTCTTTCACAAACAAATTTTGCATATATACATATAGATACTTATAATTCATGTCATTTACATAAAATAAACAACTACTACGCTTATAACTATGCCCCTTGAACTTATTTTCTTTTCTTTTCTATTCCTTGCTATTTCTTCGTCCTACAACTCATCAGCAGATGCATCTTAGCTGCACAGCCTCATTCCAACCTATAGTTTGTAATTACCATGACAGCCGTATTGTTCCATTAAAAATACTTTACTGTCCTAAGCTTCCTTTCCCCCTCTCCTCCATTCTCAAAGTGACGTAGAGGTTATCCTTGTTATAAAAGAGCCCTTATGTACTAATATAAAAAAGAACCCTTAATTAAAATATATATATATATTTAAATATATATATAACAACCGCAGAGAAACTCCTGTACTAAATCCGAAAGGGTCCAAGGTTCCTTTGGAAAGCAGAGAACAAAAACTCTAAAAAATGTAAAATATCTGGGGAACGGGGTGGGGGGGACACAGCAGATCTTCGTGATTGTTTTTTTTTGCCATTTCCCACAGAAACGCCAGTAGGGATCTTCTAATTTCGATACTTTTTTTTATTTGACACATTAGTCAATATGTAAATTTTCCGGGCTCGGGCTCGTTGGCTGTGATCTGAAAGTTTTTCACTCTGGACAAATTAACGTTGAAGAAAGTTGAATAGAATAGTGATCCTTTTCACAGTAGAATTACAGTGGGTAGCATCTTCAAGCCGATGTTTTTCGAAATTAAAATAAAATAAAAAGAAAATACACATTAAATAATAATTATTTTTAAGGGATTCCGGTATCACTTTTCCTTTTCATTATTAAAATAAGAAAAAAGGTCATACTGATAAATCAAATTTTTGCAAAACAAGACATCTTATATTTTTGGTTTTCTTCTCCTACTACAGCCTTTTGAAATTTTAAGAAGTATATATATACTTGTTATTATTCTTCTAACCTCTCTGTTTATATAACTTTCTTTTTTTTTTTCCCTGCTTTATTATTCAGAAAGATGATTATAAGACGGCATTCAGAAATGAACCAAGAGGATAAAGTGTTTAGCGCTAGCAGTTTACGGTCAATAGAAGATTCAGATAAGTTGGAAAGTGTGATGTCGCACTCACGATCCGATTCAGAAAAGGAAGAAACAACTTTAGAGTCTCAGGAGTGTCATAAACGTTTTCGTAAGCTCCCGAAACCTGGTATTGGTATATGGCTTGATTTGAAGGATAGACTACCTTTGTACTGGCAAGATTGGAAGGACTCGTGGGACTACCGTGTGATACCTTCTGTTATTGAGACTTATTTCAATAATTTACTGCCTGCGATCGCCTTCGCCCAGGATATGTTCGATAGAACTAATAATGCATATGGTGTAAACGAGGTGTTGCTGGCAAGTGCCATGGGGGGTGTGGTATTTGGTATCTTGGCAGGTCAACCACTCTGTATTGTTGGTGTTACTGGTCCAATTAGTATTTTCAATTATACAGTCTACGAAATTATAAAACCACTGAATACAAATTATTTCGGATTCATGTTCTGGATTTACATCTGGTCCATGATCTTCGACTTAATACTTGCATTCAGTAATGCAGTTTGCCTACTACAGTATGTGACACAGTTTCCTTGTGATATTTTTGGCTTGTTCATAAATATCGTTTATTTACAAAAAGGTGTACAAATTTTAACAAAGCAATTCAGGGACAAAGATGGTAATGATGACGCCACTGCTGGATTTGCCAATGTTGTTGTGGCAATTGCAATGACAGTAATAGGTACTTTTTTCAAGTTAATTAAATTGACACCAATATTGAATGCCAGGATTCGTACTGTTATTTCCGATTACTCTACCGCTCTTTCAGTGCTTTTTTGGTCCTCATTTATTCATTTCGGTGGCTACTTAAGAAATGTCGACTTCCAAAAGTTACCTATCACAAAGTCTTACCATCCTACATCTGGCGAATTTCGTGATCGTTCAACTTGGTTAGCATACGAAAAGATATCAACTCGTGATGTATTTATTGCACTACCATTTGGTATTATCCTATCCATTTTATTCTATTTTGACCATAGTGTCTCATCCTTGATGGCACAGAAAGAAGAATATAAACTTAAGAAACCTTCATCTTTTTATTATGATTTTGCATTGTTAGGAATAACAACTGGTGTAAGTGGCGTCCTAGGTATTCCAGCCCCAAATGGTTTGATTCCACAAGCACCACTACATACTGAATCTTTACTTGTTCATGATAAAGATGAAAAAGTTATAAGATGTGTCGAACAAAGATTCACAAATACAGTCCAAGGTGCTTTAATGCTAGTCACTATGTCAAGAGGCCTTTTGGTATGTCTTGGTGAAATCCCACAAGCTGTTTTATCTGGTTTATTCATGATGATGGGAATTCAAGGGTTAGTTGGTAATGAAATCATACATAGGATAATTTGGGTCTTCACTGAAGAGAGGAAGAAAAATAGCAACTCGCCACTGCTTAAAATCTCTAAGAAGAAGCTTATCCTTTTTATATGTTTCAGTCTGGTTGGGTTTGTGGGTGAGTTTGCCATTACTGATACAATTGCAGCAATTGGTTTCCCATTAATCCTTTTATTAACTGTGATTGGTTGTTTTGCATTTCCATATTTTTTCACCAAGGAGGAACTTTCTATATTAGACTCGAATGTTGCTCAAGAGTTCACTATCAAAAATTTGCTTCTAAAAAATATTGGCAATGCCAAGTTTTTCCCCAACAAAAATAAAAATTAATATATTCCTTGACATTTAATGCACATTATTTATATACCCCATATTCGGGACCTTTTAATTTTACTAATCTATTGAAATAGAAATAATAATAATATTTAGTGTTTTTTTAATATATTTATAATTAATCGATATACACAATAATCTTTATGAATCTTAAAAAAAGCAAACTTTTATTTATAATAGGCGCAACTGATAAGAGATCAACTCAATTCTATACTGTCTATTTTTATTTTTTTTTATTACTTCTTTTTACAACGCAGGCTTAATGCTGTCAACCCAGGTTTCTCCTTGCATTTCTGGAACAATAGTTAGTACTTTACCTGTCTTTAAAGCAGAGATAGCATTATCCAAAACCAATCTCTCCATTTTCCATCTAGTTTCAACACAATGGGTACCCATATGTGGGGTAGTTAGCACTTGTGGCATTCTCAATAGTTCTTCTGGAACAAAAGGTTCTTCTTCGAAAACATCCAAACCCGCGGCTCTAACCTTCCCGGACTTCAAGGCCTCCATCAAGGCACTTTCATCAATAATTGGTCCTCTAGCAGTGTTAACAATGACGACACCGTCCTTCATCTTACCAAAGGACTCCTTGTTAATCAAATGCTTGGTGTGAGGATTCAAAGGAATGTTAACGGAGATCACATCAGCAAGCTTATAGAATTCATCAATAGAAGCAACATACTCGCAACCGTTTTCTTGATCCTCTGGTAACTTGTGTCTGTTATGGTAGATGATTTTTTCAAACCCGAATGGTCTGAGTCTGTCAGAAATAGCTCTACCAATTCTACCCATACCTAGAATACCGACAATTTTACCTTCTGGATCGTGGCCAAATGGTGTGTTAGCGGCACTAGTAGCCTCTTTCCACTCACCGGCAAGCATATTGTGGTGTCCGTAGGCGAAATTCCTCAAGGATCCCAGCAACAAGAACACATGAGCGTCGGCAGTAGCATTGCTGACAATATCAGGCACGTTAGCCACCTGGATATGTCTATCCTTGAAGTATTGCACCTGGATTTGGTCGTAACCAGCACCAGTGTGGCAAATTGCAATAACAGAAGAAGGTAAAGCATCTGCAATTTCCTTGTCAAACAACCCGGTCTGAGAAACACTACCGGCCGTTCTGGTAATGACATTGATCTTGCTAAACTTGCTTTCAGGATCCTTCAAACTCTTTAGGAACTTCTCCCTGGTCATTGAAGAATCCACAGTTAGTACTTCGGAAATCTTCTCAACTTCTGCCCATTGTGGTTGAGCAAAAGTCAAGCTACCTAGTCTTAAAATAATGGGCTTAGTCATATTTACTTTTGTTTTATTGTTTTATTGTTTTATTGATACCTTTTTTTCTGTTATGATATAAGATACCAGTTATCTTTGATATCCAAAACCCTTTGCTTATAAATTAAAAAAAGAATAATAAAAAAGGGTCTTGGCTTCTGGTTTTTATTTTATTTTGGCAAGTCATCAATTGTTGTTACTCATTCAAAAGTGAATGTGTCCGGAACAATTGTCAACCTCCACTGAAAAAAAAAAAAAAAAAAAAAGGGACTGCCCCTCCATTTTTGTTTTTCCGGGATGTTCAAATATATGATAAAAAAGGAACAACCCCCACTATTTCTACGAGTCTTTCTGTGCCCCAGGTTGTTGATCACCCCTTCCCCTTCGAGAAATTCTCACAGCCATCAGATAACTGGTTGTTGAAAAAACGCAAAGCGTACATTATGTAAATAGCACTGTTGTGCGTGGGTTTCTGTGATAGAACATTGTTTTTTTTCAATGTTCTTTGCTTTACACCCCCCCCCTTCTTCTTCGAATACCGGGAATTTTTCCGGGAGCTACACAAAAAACGCGGGGGACTTCTATTCCAGCTGATGACATAATCAAGTGATAATAATAATTGTGTCAAAAATGAACAATTCATTGTGATAACCAGCTATAATTAGTTACCTAGTTTTTGATTGTATCTTAGCTAATGGGTATTGCGGGATTATTAGTTTGTTTGTTTTTTTCTTTCTTATCCGATACCTTTTTTATCATATCTATTTATGTTGTAGAACTTTTTATATTATGTTGTAGGACTTTTTATGTTATATTCTAACAAAGTCGATTGACTAGTTCTTTCAATTGGAATACACTATGCTTATATTTTTTTTTTTCTCTAGCATTTGGTAGGATTTCTACATACATTGACATCATCGCTACAGTAACACTTTCAGCAGTGCTTTTGCTAGAAGACGCGTCGCGAACATTGGAAAAAAAAAAAAAAAGTAAAAAAAAAAAATAAAACATAATCGTAAGTACTAAAGAATATGTATTGATTTCTTTTGAAGATAAATCAAGAGAGATAGTTCGAAAAATTTATACTTTCAAGAGTAAGATCCATTACGAATTCAAAATTATGGAAGAGACGGTACATGAATCGCCATTGACCGTCTTAAAGGCGAGAATTGCATTGTTAGCAACTGCCATTGGTGGTCCAGACTACAGTTCGAATATAGACCCACCTCCTTACCAATTGGGTGATGACTGTCTTGCGTGTCTTAAGGATTTGAAAAGATGGTTTAGACTAGTGGACGATAAGCAGAAAAGGTGGGATGTGGCCGTTGCGGTGGCAGAGTATCATATTTTGACCGATGACCTGCTACCAATACTTATAGACTGGGAAAACAAGTCATATTTGGCAACAAAATTAGCGAAGGGTAAAGGAGATGTATCTGCATATTTTAAAAATAAGTCATATTACGACAAGATTGCTCTAAATTGTCTGCAATTGATGGTGCTAATGACTTGGCCTCTTATTCTCACAGACCAATCAACACCAAATCAGATTAACTACTATAGTGAGCTTAAAAAATACCAATTAATATATAAAAAAGCCATTCTGAGTGTGGAAAATGGTAAAGTAATTAAAGCAGCTGTTCGAATTGCACTTGATGTCATGAAAATTGAAAGGCTGGAGAGAACGGCAAGAGACAATCTAATATTGAAATTGGTGTTGAATTTTATAAGAAACATATTGGCAATTGAGCCTGGTGAACTAACTGTTACAGCAAAAAAAAACATTTCAAATAAAGGGATTAATTCAATTGATACACTACCACCAAATGTAACATTAGATGACATTTCAATGAATTCCGTAATAACATGCTTTCAAAAAAATAAGATTTTCCCATTCTTATTGACTCTGGGAAGTTCAATAAACAAAGAGTTTGATCAAGATTTTATTAATGTTCCGTTACTTGAAGTGATGTTCTTCTTAACTAAGGATATCAATCACCATGTACTCTTTCCCAAATCAACTAATTTTACTGATAACACAACACCAACAGAAGAGCGACCGGTATCAAAAACAGGACATGAATTATCCGAGTTATTGAACAAAGAAAACCAGTTGAAGAAAAAAGTAATTATGAACACTTCTGCAAGACATTCAAGATTTGGTGCAATGCTATCAATTCAAACTTATGATAAAGGAAGACTAACAGTTTCTGGTAGCCAGAATTTGTTAGATAATTCCAAAGCATTACAAAAACTCGATGATAGCAAGAAATCTAAGGGAAGAATGACAAGGATACGTGATGAACGAGACGGTGAAAGTTTACCAAGTAATTTATTAAATGCACATAATCAAAATTTCACATATTTGAGTTCAAGTGTCATAAACATCCTAACGAAATACATAAATAATTTTATCGATTCTGGCTTTAATTTGTTACTAAGAAGTGTTACAAGCCATTTTACAACAGAACAAGATAAAATGCTCAGCTTAGAACAGATTGAATATCTGTTATTTTTTGCATGGTTTAATAAATACCAAATTCTTAGAAATAAATTTGACAAAAATGCCGAACTACTTCTTGTTTCCGAATCATTGAAAGAAACAACATTTATTCTTGTTTCCTCACTATTAAGGAGCTCATATGATTCGAAAAATTGGATTGTTGTCCATGCCGCCATGATTGCCTTCAATGAATTACTGAGATTAGTTAATGCTATGAGAGACTTTGAGGACAACGAAGATATTGAATACATTCTAGGACGTCTATTCAGTGACGAGAGAATCCAGTTATTATCAAATTTACCACGTATAGCTTCAACACATTCATATACTTTTATGAAAAGTTCAATAGAACTAACACACACAGTTTTAAAAATTTTGGTGATGTACAACGGTGAAAATTCCTTGGTTGTAGAATCTAGATCCAGAAGTCGCAGGCAAAAAAAGGCATCTCAGGAAGACTATGAAAGACTAGTTAATGAGGAAGGAATGGACCCAGATGAGGCATTAGAAATTCTTCAGCCCACAAATAAGATTGTTGAAGTCAATTTTAAGCGGGTACAGAGTTCATTCTTTAACAGAAATACAATAGATCTATATATCAATCTTTTAAAGAGGTACCAAGAACTTGACTATGATCATCTAAAACTAATTGTATCCTTCTTTTACAGAGTTTTTGTAGAAGCCAAGGAGGAGATGTTATTTTATCGGTTTGATTTCATTGTATTATTAAGAGACATTTTGGGTCCTGACGGTATGTCAAGAAGTTCAAAAGGTAGAAAGCATATAAATGAATTCGCGAAATATTATCTATCCCAATTGAAGTTAAAATTAAAGAAATCACCAGCTTGGCATGTAGGCTTATTATTTCCACCATTGAACGATGGCATAGTAGGTTACTATCAAAAATATGGAGAACATAAGTCAACAAAAGATTCCAACTATTATGCAGTCGATCCTAGCGAATTCCATCCTATTGATGATCAGGAAATGATGTCAGAAAATATATTACTGGATATGAAGGTAGGTATTCTCGTATCTACATTAATTGACGATGGCTTACAATATCTCGTAGAAGCCATTAGAGACAATTTAAGACATATAATAGATGTGTTTACATCCCATCAACAAATTGTTGGGGAATCATCTACCGAGAAGCCAAATAATGAACTCTTTGATTTAGGTGATAGAGAAGAAATTAATCCATTAGTTTATAATAGAGATTTCAGAGCATTGGCAAAGCTGATTGGTTACAACATTCCTAAGATTAGAACAGAGAACTGTTTTATGATCGGAAGTAACGACTTCACTCATCTAATAAAATGTGAAGAATCCATAACGAAATACTTAAGCATTCCCTTCGAGTCTCCTAATGGAAAACCATCTTCAAGTTATCTCAGGCGTAAAAATGAGAGTGATTCTTTATTTGGAGATGGATGGAATGCTAATGAAGATTATGACCTTAATGACCATAGCATTGTTCCAGATGAAGATATTGATGATGCAGATTACTTTAAAGATCTTGAAAGCGGCACAAGCAGAAACTCAAGTAGAAAAGAAGACGATAAAGGGATTGCAAAGAAGAAAAAAAGGCAACGTGAGACGAGTAGAAAAAGTAAAAAGAAATCAGGTGTCAGATTACCTAACAGAAGTGATCCTGAGGCCCAGAAGGCTACCGAAAAGCTTCAAGCTTTCAGTAAAGAGTATATCAGTGATTCCGAAGATGATGACGATAATGTTATGAACCCGGTATTCTTCGAAAATGAGATGTACATGAGATGGCTACTAGACAAATATAATGGCCAGTTGCCTAATGAAAAATTTCTTGCATTTGGGAAATTTGCCAATGAAAGGATGGAACATAATGGTTTGGTCGTTAGTGATTTCACTGCCTTATTTGACGGTCCAATTCCTCAAATCGAATCACTGAATTTGAATCAAGACACAAGTAAAGGTCCAGATAAGACGTTGTTGACTTTATCAAACGTGAACTTTTCAGACGATGACAATGAAGAACAAAATAATGAAGACACTGGTAAAAAAATCGAAGAGGAAGAAGAGAATCAAAACGACGATGAAGACAGCAGTGATGAGGACGAAGACGTTATCGTGTCAAAAAAACGAAAAGCGTAGGCCAACATATAGAATGAACAAAAGATGTTTAATGACTTTCTATTTTCATATCTCATATGCCTCAAATGCAGTATGTAAGTCTCATATACATATATAAGTAACTAGGTTATGAAAAAATTGATTACGTGTAAGATCAGTTTAAACAAAAGGTGCAATTGATACTGTTACAAAATCAAATCTTCCAACTACTCTGTAGAAAATTTGTAGACATATATAATCTAATGTATTTATTCTTGATATTCCTTACTATCATCAAATTCATCATTCGAAGACATTTTTGTCTCTGAGAGAGAGGTAGTTTCATCATTATCATGTTCCGAAATACCTTGCTTTGGAGATTTTTCAGACAGCTCTTCTTTTTCAGAAGTATTATCCAATTTATTGTGTTCCTTCACAATAGTAGCAGGTGCATCACTATTCGCTGTACCCTTGTTATTAGAATTTCCAAAATTAGAATCGCCACCTTCAACATGAGATTCAGAGTTTACCTCTTGTTTATTATCATCTCCCGCTTTTATCAATTCATCTCCATCAGTACCATTTAATTCAATTCCATCATGACTACCCGACTTTTCGTTTTTAGTGCTGTTATCATTAATATCTACAGCGCTTTCTACATGTTTATGGCTCTCGATATCAACGGTACTCTTTTCATGCAGATTTACATCATTATTTTCTTGCAGATTTGTACCATTCTTTTCTTTCAGATTTTCGTCATTCTTTTCTTTCAGGTCTTCAGAAATATCACGAGGAACAGAGTCACTTCCAGAGTTACCCCCTTCCAACTTTTGGAGTGTTTCAGCCTCCTTAGCTGTTTTTTCAAAGTCAAAAGACTCATCATTGGAACCATCGTTCTTCAATTGGAAACTATCTGATCCCGCCATATCACTCGACGGATAAGCTTCCAGTTCTTCTGTACTAGCACCTTCAAATACATCTGGAAGACGCATATCACTGCTATCATCAGCTGTTGCATTTACCGGGCCAACTTTTAGTGCCATGGAATCGTCCATATTCCAAATACCAACGTGGGCCCAATGTAACATAGATCTTAGCTTACATAATTGTACCCAGGCTCTTTGGATATTTGTCGTTGGCTGGCCAGCTTTAACGATTGGTGCTGTTTGTGATTCAACCACGGGCGCCACCTTTGTTGACGATGACCTAGATAGAGAATTCATAATGCTCTTTCTGTTGCTTTTCTTATCTTCGCTAGACACTTCCTTTTTATGCGATTTGGTTACTTGCGAGAATTTTAAGATTGAATCCCCCTTCGAAATAGTACTTAATGTGACCTTTTCAAGATTCCAAGCACCCAATTTCAGAGATCTTAAGAATGCAAATATTTCACAAGTTTGTCTCACCTTTATCAAACACCAATGACACAGAGGAAACGAGTTGGTTATAGAGGTGGTTCCATCTTCTTCCTTAGTGAATGTTTTCATAACATACATTCTTGCATGTTCTATAATATCATCTCTCTTTTCTGAACAAATTGCACACGGATCCCTGACTGCTATTGGCGGTGAATTTAGAGGAAAATTGAACATATGAGGAAGTTCCACATCTCCATTTTCAGGAGCTTCATTCTGATTTGTCTCATATCCCAGCTGGTAAGCTTCATTGATACCACTTAAAGGTTCAACAACCACTTGACCCTCCATCATGGATGTTAGTAATGTTTTACGAACCAACCAACCAATACCTGTAGCATTGTCAATACGTAACACAGGTTGTATTTCATCTGTCACTAATCTCTTCAGTAACTTCGATTCTGTAGATGTAGATTTGATACTGGTACATTGTGGCAGAACGGCGATAAACTTGAGAAACTCATTATATAGATTCAAATCGTAACGAACTGTAGTGACATAAGGTGAGAATAATGGTGTTCCACAAAGATCAAATGAAGCGTTTGACATTTTTCTTGAGATATTTTTCATTGAACCTGTCGATGATGCGTTTGTCTCAGTAGTAATGACAGAGGCTCTCTTGTTAATCTGTGAAGAGTTCGCCTCTGAATCAACAGATTGTAAAACCTTTTTCAAGTTTTTCAACTGTAGTGTCAACGTCTCCAAAACAGCATCCTTTTCCTTTAACGTCTCTTGTAAACGTGAGTTAAACTGCTCGACATCATACTTTTCTTTCCTAGCATCCGCAACCATATTATTAGCCTCATCAAAAAGTGATGCTGTTAAATCCTCAACTTCTTGCCCTAGTTTCTCAGCCTCCTTTTCCGCAGCGCTTCTTTTCTGCCGTTCATCATCAAGTGTGCTTTCTAATGTTCGTATTTTATCCTCATATTCTGTCTGTTTGCTGCTCATTTCTGTCTGTTTTTTCTTCATCTCGTCTAGCTCATGCAGCACATGCTTTTGCTTATTAATTATAACTTGCGCATCACGTAGTCTTTTCTCAAGCTCAGATTGGCGATCTATACTTTCAATCAACTGTGTGGATAGCGTAGAAACTTGCACAGAGATTCTTTGAGACTCCTCTGTAGGTTCTGTCATCTTAAAAAATCAATATTTTCTAACTTTTCTCTATCCAGATCTAACCAAAATTGAAATAACAGTTCTAGGATAGCAAAATTAAAAACTCAAACAACGTCCTACTCAATAAAACCAGTAAATTTAAGCTCAAATAAATCTATAGTGCTTGATTTACTATAGAGTGTATTCAGATCGCAAGCTTCTAATTTATGGGGGGAGAATTTATTTCCCTAAATCGGTCTTTTTCTCTCTTTTGTTTTTGGTCTCGAGCAGACGGCCAGAAATTTTACCCGACTGCATATAAACGATAACAAGAGAAACTTACCCGTATTATAACTAATTAATTTAATTGCATTTTAGGAGTATTGACGATGTCGAGAACTGATAGTTTCTTATAATGAATGCTTATAAATTTTGATTAATTATTATATATTTATTTGAACAAAAAAAAAATTTTTTTTTCTAAACTAATTTATCAACAACTAATAATGGAAAGAAATGAATAATGCATATAAAACATAGTACAGGAAAATTTTTCACAAATAGAAACAACCTATTCTTCCGTTACAGTATCATCTTCTGTTGAATTTTCGTTTCCGTTTTCTGATTTGTTAGATTCTGCCTCTGGTTTATGAACGTCCGATTCTGCCTCTGTCACTGTTTCATCAGCTGCGTAAGCGGTGCTCTCATCTTTCACCGATTCAGAGGTATGTGCAGACGAGGTTATAGTTTCAGGTGTAGTTTCACGTTCATTGTTTCCATCTGTGTCAACAAAAATCAACTTATTACTGCTAATAGAATTATTACTACTTCCCTGGTGTTTTTTACGGCGGGCTCTTAAACGTTCTTTATGCTCATCTAATTTACTAGAGCGTCCTTCAGTTGGATCAGCTCCTCTCAATTCCATTAATAATGCCTTCGCTCTATCAGTAATTTCCTCTTCATTATCAGTCCTTTTTATTGGCGATTCATTGCCGGTAGAAGTTAGAATCTCCTCATCAACGATGTCATCATCACCAGCTTTTGGAGTAGGTGATGCAAGATGCATTTCAATATCCATTTCTTTTTGGGTATCTGGTGAATATATCAGTGATCCCTCATCAATGATATTATCAGTCAATGGACTAGAGTCCGTTTGCTTCTCTTGATGAATCTTCCTCCTCAGTAAAGCTCTCTTCCTAGCCGAGCTAGGATCTGCTTTAGATGGTCCTGCATTCTTCAGCTGTTCTAACAGCTTGTCCATTACCGCACGTCTATCACCAGTGTCACTCTCATCATCTTCGTCACTCTCACCTTCGCCGTGTTGCTCCTTTAGTTGTTCCTCAGCCTCCAGTGCTTTCCTTTGTTGATCTTCAACCATCTTTTTATGCCTTTCATATGCAGCTTCTTCTTCTTCGACCCTCATATTTTGCGCTTGAGCTTTCTTGTACTCTGTTAAGAAGTCAGCGAATTTTTTGAAAAATGAAATTTTTGCAAATTTATCACCGTAATCTTCACCATATATTTGCATAATATTTTCAAATTCCATTATAGTCAATTTCTTTTCATCTGCCAGCAAATCTGCCTTTTTTCTTGCTTCTGGTAACTTAGGTCTCACCTTAACCAACACCTTATCAGATGGATGGAACTTAGATGAATCGCTCAAATTACCAATCTCAATGGACCTTTCAACATTTTGGACACCTTGACTAAAATCATTACAATCATTGACAAGCTGTTCAATAGATATTTTTACAACATCAAATATTGGTTCTAATTCATCCAAAAAGTTGTTAAATTCAGGATAATTGGTCCTAACAATCTTCTCAACATAATTCAAAAACGTCATACTATTTGTTGCGTCTTTAATGAAAGTTAATCTTTGAAGAGTAGATAGTTTGAAACCTCGTGCCTGCTTGGAAGAATCATTCATATAATTACCAACTGCTAGAATGACATTGAAAATGTTCTTCAAATTTTCAGAGTTTTGTAAAGCACCTACAGCTTTGTCAACTTTATGCAACTTGGTCACAAGTTCATTATATTCCTTCTCATAAGATGTTATCATCTTGATAGCTCTCATTCTGGATGCCCAGTAAGATTGCAAATTAACCATCAGGTTCAAATATATTTGATCGGCCCTTTGTAATTCATTAGGGTCCTTTTCTGTCGGTTTAGCGTCTTCAATAGATTTAACACCTTCCCAGTCGGTTGTGTATGGGGCATAATTCCTAGCTAAATTAACGGATACCTCCATAATTTCTTGTTTTGATAAAAATTCGATTACACTTGGAGTGTTCATAAAATCACGTTCACAACGTAGAACCTTTTTAACCAAATCAATAACATTCAAATTAGCATACATATGTAAATTGATTCCAAACTGTTGAGAAATATCATGAGATAAGAAAGAAATTTTTTGCAGATCTTCTTTTTTGCGATTTGCCAAATTCTTGATCTCTCTTGCTGCAAAAGCCTTTTCTAAATCAGACAACACACCCTTCTCATAAAGATCATCAGCAAACTTTTCCGCTTTTTGGGCACCCCAAATAGAGTTGTCTGTGCTTTCTACCTTCTCCCAATGTAATTGTTTCAATTTTTTCTGTGGACGAGGGTAGTTTTCAAACAAAGAAGGTGACTGAGGTAACAGAGGAGAAGAAACCATTTGTTTCTTTGGTCCTGTAGACATCAGTGGAGGTGCTGGTGGAATTGGACTTAGAGAGCCAGTTGATTCTGATGGTGTCAACATAGGAGGTAAAGGAGGAGGAGCAGGTGAGTTTTCCTTTAAAAATGCTGGCGGAGGTGGTGGTGGGGGCGGTGGGATGTTGGACAAGTTGCTATCAGAACTTTCATCCTTTCCAAATAATGCGGAAGGTAGAGGTGGAGGTGGGGGAGGAGGAGCTGAAGATTCCTTATTAGAATCTTCGTCTGCTGAGACTTCATTATCTTCTCCGATACTCTTCTTCATCACACTAATGTTGGAAGCGCTATCGGTTTCTTTATAATCTTCATCTGATTCCTCTGAACTTTCTTCAGTGATTTCAGTATTTGCGTCCTCGTTCTGAAAGGCCATTTTCTTCGTCAATTCTTCAAAATATGAAGGGACTCTTGAGTTTCTCTTCATACGATCCACAAATGATTTTTCGCCCCGGCTTGAGTATCGACTCATACCAGGAGACTGTACAGCATCTGCTTGACCCGTACCATACCGTTGAGTTAGAGATTCCAAAAAGGAACCAGAGATCGAACCAGCGTCAGAATGATTTGTATGAGTCGAGGCGCTACCAGAGCCTACCTGCTCCTCTTTTTCATCTGAAGATGATTCTGAATCACTATCAGTTGTATACGAATCATCTGAACTGCTATTACTTGATTCGTCAATTTCTTTGTCAAGTTGCATCAATTCGTCTGATATTTTGGTTAGCTCATCCAATTTTGATTGATAAACCTTTGGATCTAAACTTGAATAGCTCTTTTGTTCACCATTTGAATCCTGGATTTTAGAATCAACTATGAAATCTTCTACCTTAAAATCAATTCCGAACCCTTTATATTTAGTTTCAAGCTCTTTCAACCTCTGCAAAGCAGTAGACTTTTTCTGATTAAATAATTCGTTAACTCTTTCTTCAACATTAAATTTGGAGACATCATTGGATTCCATTTGAATTTCCAAAAGGGCATCCCTGAGTTCATTCAACTTTTTAATTTGCTGTTCTTTATCAGATTTCGACTTTTTTGTTTTTCTCTTTTTTGAAACATCAAGAGGAGGTGCCAGGCTTTTATTAGAAAATTCTGTAAAATTTGTCATCTCTAATTTACGTGCCTCATTCTCAATGTCTTCCATCTGCATACGTAGCATTTTTAGTCTTTGGTTAGGTTGTACGGTCATACCGAACTTCTTAGAATCATCTTTGATATCTTTTTTAGCCCTCTTTAAGCCACTTTTTAATGCACGTTGAAGATCTTCTTTTTCCTTTGATTTCAATGAACCTTCTAATTTTTTCTGATGGGTTGACTCCTCAGGTCTAGAATTCAAAATTGTCAACATTTTCCTCAATTCCACCTCCTGTTCATGCTTTTCTAACAAATGTTTTTTCTTTAATTCGTCCAACTCAGACTCTAGCTGTTTCATAACACGTTGATTTTTATTTAATATTCTATCACGTTCTTTGACCTCATTTTCTAGTTGACCTACAAGTCCATGCTCAGCATTTTGCAATTTAGTCAACAGTAAATCTCTTTCAGCTTCCATTTCTTCCAATCTTTTTGTTAGGTTTCTGCTCTCCAGGATAGCTCTTCTAGCAACTTCATCAGTTTGCATCGAATCATAAAGTCTCTGAATGGCCATGTTAACATTTGTACCCTCTTCAGTACTAGTTACACTGACGTTGGTCACCAAAGAATCCATCAACTTCAATTGTTTGGAGACCTTTGTCGCATCTTGTTTATCATCTAAAAGTTTAGAAGTAGGTAAAAAT
Source organism: Nakaseomyces sp. UFMG-CM-Y6046 (assembly GCA_030571395.1). NCBI lineage: Eukaryota > Fungi > Ascomycota > Saccharomycetes > Saccharomycetales > Saccharomycetaceae > Nakaseomyces > Nakaseomyces sp. UFMG-CM-Y6046. The sequence goes on along the minus strand of JAJLXT010000020.1, from coordinate 5,557 downwards.
ATATGTTGAACTAACGAGACCAAATTCTTTTCATTTTCTGTACCTTTACATGCGTCCAACAAATTCTTCAGCAAAGAAACAGGATCTTGCAAATCGACCTGGGTATTTCTTTTGTTGGTTTCCAAAATAACATTGAAATCATCTAACTTATTACTTTCATATAAATCAATTTGATCAACAACTTTCTCGTAGTCCAAAAGTTTGATTTTATTCATGATTCTCAAAATACCACAATTCTCCAACTTTCTTCTCAACAAAGCTCTCTGGTTGATATTTTCAGAGCCGGAACACAAATGATTGATGAAAACCATAGTCCATTGGCAGTATTCTAAAATGGCATTTTCTCCTCCTGCCATACGGTAGTCTTCTGATGCTCCGACTAGAGATCCCATCTTACCACGGCCATCTAGAGTTTGTTCAACTGCAAAAAGCCAGGCCTGAATTACTTTTAAACTACTGTTAGCAGTTAGATGAGTGAAATATTGTGGTAATTTCTTATAACTTTCATTCATATGAGAATTTTGACCAATGATGAAATTTTTATCTAGCGCACCCAAGACAGCTTCAAATCTTTTTTTGTTCCTTTTTTCTAATAAGAATACAAATATTTCCGTTGCCATCTTTCTTGTAGATAGTCTTCCAGAAAATAACCCCTGTGCTATTGTATCTGTCATCAAAGAATGTGTTGTAAATTCATTTAAACCTTGAGAGAGAACAGCCAAAACCCTGAAACATCTAAAGAAAGCATGCTCTTTATCCAGAAGATCTTCAGACACTCTATCCTTTGGAACAGTCTTGTAAATTTGTTTCATTAATACATTAGCCATCGCTATATGACCTTGATTTTCCAAAAATGCATCTACCCAATCTAACTGTTCAGTTCTCAACGTAACCCATAAATCTTTCATCTCATCTGTTGTCAATTTATCATCAACAATTTTCTTAACGTAATGTAATGGAGGTCTATTCGCCCTATCAGATTGAATTGTAGACGAACTAGCATTCCTTTCTGAAATATGATACAGCTCAGCTGACGCAGCAACAGGTTTACTGATAGGTACATTTTTCCTAGGAGCTCTATTAAACGATGTCGATGGTGCTGTACTACCTGAATAATCATTAGAGAATATCGACGATCCAGATGAAGACACTGTCGTGGCATTTCCGGATGCAAATTTATTAGATTGCTCTAATAACACTTCCCCGGCATTGCTTCCCATTCTCGTCGAGGATTTGTTAGATGCTCGCATTCTCTTGAATTCATTCTGTAAATCCTGTTTAACAATTAACCACTTCTTATCAATACCGTAACTCATTAACTCATTTTGTTTATCAGGAGGTAAACTTTGAAAAATATTTCTCTTATACATGATATCTTCGAAAAGGGACTCAACTTCGTAAGGATCAGTAGGCATGGTGAGATTAAACTTACCGTCCGGTGTCATGAAACGAGACAGATTTGAAATTGAACCATGCGATAATACACTGGCAGAAGAAAAACTGGCATTAGTGTTGTGACGTGATAAATTCACATTACTCGTGGTGGATGGGGCCGTAGAGACCTGTGCCGAAGATCTTCTGGAATAAGAGTACTTATTCAAGCCAGGTGCAGATTCACTACGACCATGCGAGTTTCCAGCATCAGGACTGGTATTCTTAACATATTGAGATAAGTTTTGCGAGTTTAACGACGATTTCTTATTGAGTGGGCGGGTGTCCATAGAACCGTGTCTCGAAGACGCTGAAGAAACACTGAAGTTCTTGAAACTCGGCGTAGCCTCTGTCTCAGTCGCATTAGTATTAGTGTTCTTGGGACTCTTATTCTTTGAATCCTTCTCCTTAGTGGTGAGTCTCTTCAGATTCTGAAACAACCCTGACCCGCCTCCATTGGAATCAGAGTTTTTGGAAGACTTCAACATTTGGTTTTCTACTTTGTCTCCGTTTTCTAGATATATCTCCTTCCCAACTCCGTTTATGAATACAAGTGCTAAATTAATGCTAGTATATTTTTGATTCCTTTCAAACAGTTATAATCACTCTTTCCGCCAATGTGTAAAATCAGTATGTACCCTATTTTTTCCGTTCTTTCACTGGACAACTTCAAATCAAGCGAAATAACTTCGAAAAAGTGCAAATGATCTGATAAGTTATAACCAAATTGATAAAGGGGTATATTTATCACAATCTAATAAAACTGTTATCAAATTGACGTAAATCAAAGCTAATTAGAAGCAAGTAAGAATAATAAAAAAAAAAGAAACCTAATAAATTTCTTAACCCTTCAAAAACCACCCACAACTGTTTCTCAAGATCCCACCTACGGGTCTTTTTGTTTTATTTTTTTCTTCAAAGAAAAATACAACGTTGCTCGCCCGATGGAAAAAAATAAAAAAAAATATTGAAAAACCACGCATCGTTTAAGAGGATATTTCAATGATAAATATGTACAAGCTGGTAAATTCTGTTTTTAATGATACTATTTACGGGAGAAGATTATTTCACAATATAATTTATTATTAGTATTATTATAATTATTAGTATTATTATAATTATTATACATATTGAATATTTATATATTTAGAGTTTATTGCTAGATCATTAAAAAAAAAAAATAATAAGATAATGCAGAGAGAAATGAAAGTAAAATAAGAAAAAAAACAAAATAAATGAGGAAAATGTATATGCAAAATCAAAATAAATATGAAAAACAAAAAAGTGATTTTCAAATGGATACGATTACGGTGGCATTAAATCATTAGTGTATGGTTTTGTAAAAGATGAAAATGAAGTGGGGAAGAAAAATAAAATAAAATGAGGAAATAACACAAACTGAAAGAAATTATGAAACAGGAAAAATTTTTGAACTGGAATAATTAGAAAACGAAAAAAAAAAAATTGTTTTTACTGAAATACCTGTGTTTCTTTTCAATAATTCATGCAACGACGTTCCAAAACTTATCCCAGAAAGTCTTTGGTGTGTCATCTTCCCAAACAACCGCTTCAATTTCCCTACGGTCAGTGTCAATGTCAACATCTTCAATTTTCCACAATAATCTACATCTGAAATACACTTGGAATACAACCCAAAACACAATGAATAAACCGATAGAAATATAGGCAGCAACAAAATCAGATCCACTGAAATGTGGGGCAAAAGAGGTGAAACCTTGGATTAAGATAATAAGAACCATGAAAAACACGGCGTAGTAGGCCAACCAAGGCATTAGAACAGCCTTGTATGGTAGGTCATCTCTAGAAATACCACGATGCTTCAATGCCTGCATGAATCTAATATGGGAACACGAGATCAACAACCAAGCGAAGAAACCAGCAACACCTGTGATGTTAAGCAACCAGTTAAAGGCCTTAGTACCACCAGTACTCAATTCCATGTAAGCCAAGGAACCAAATGCTGAAATTAATAGAACCGACAAGTATGGGACACCGTGAACACTAGTCTTTGCCAGGAACTTTGGAGCCAGGCCGTTCTTTGCCATACTGTACATGATACGAGAACCGACGTAAACGTTGGAGTTACCTGCAGAAATAATAGTGGTCAAAATGACGGCGTTAAAGATGTGAGGCAAGACTGGAGTACCTGCATTTAAAATAGTGATAATGAATGGAGATGAAGAGACGTATGAGTCAGTAGAGGTCAGCTTTGGGTCGTTATATGGCACGTTGAGACCGATGAACAGCAGAGAACCAATGTAAAAGATCAAGATTCTGAACACGACCTTCTTGATAGCTCTTGGCACGGCTTTTCTTGGGTTAGCAGCCTCACCTGCAGTGATACCGACCAGTTCGGTACCTTGGTAAGTGAACGCAGCGTTAATCAAAGAGGAGACCCAACCCAGGAAACGAGCCTCACCCAAGTTCTTAGAGATGATACCTGGGCCCATAGCACCTGGGTGACGCCAGTAACGGAACCCGATTGGGCCTGTCTTACCAGCACCACACACAATAATGAAGGCGTACAGCAGGAACCCGATCAAAGCGATGACCTTAATAGAGGCGATCCAGAACTCGAATTCACCGTAGAATTTGACTGGGAACATGTTGAACAGAGTAATCAACACCCAGAATATACTGATCCACGCAGCCAGTGGCACTTTGAAAGTCCAGAACTGGATGATCTGACCGATGACCGAAAGTTCCAGTGCGAAAGTGAAACACCACGACAAGAAATACATGTACCCGTTGGCAGCACCCAATGCTGGAGACAAGAATCTTTGAGCGAAGACAGAGAACGAGGAAGTCACTGGAATGAAAGTAGCCATCTCCCCGAGGGATTGTGTCACTGAGAAGACGACGGTACCCATGAACAAGTACGCTATCAAAGCACCGACAGGACCGGCATTAGCCAACGGAGTAGCAATACCGATGAACAGACCAGTACCGATAGTACCACCCAGCGCGATCATCCCTATGTGTCTCTGCTTCAAGTTACGTTTCACCTCATGAGACTCGAGCAACTCCTCCTTCTCATCGGCCTCCATGTGCACCGTCGAGGAGACAGAAGTTCCTTTCTTCCTCCTCTCCAAATTTATACTATCCGAATCAGCATCATTGTTCGAAGAGATATTGATGGTATCCACCTCTTGTAGAAACTCTTTATCCTTAATCATTTGTAAATGAAATGATATATTGTTATTAGTATTATCTTTTTTTTTTTTTCAATGCAATTCAAAGAAATAAAAATATAAAATCCCTATTTTTTCTTTTTAGCAACGTCCTTTTATATATAACAATAATTTTTAATTGTCCTTTTTTATTTTTTATTTTTTGGAGTATGAGTTTTGGGGTTATTTTGTTTTTGCCTGTTTGTTCAAAAAAAATTAGAGTTTGGGAGTTGACTCTTCTTCTTTTATCTTATCTCTACAACAATGATATCTTTATATATATTGCACTAAAAGGACATCTCTCTCTCTCTCTCTCTCTTTCACTTTCCCTGCTCGCCTGAACTTTCCTCCCATTGTTATACAAAGAGAAGAAAGAAAAATTTTTTTTTTCTTCATCATCACCCGTTAAAAACTTAATGTGTCAAAAAACGGCAATTGTTTGGACCCTTTTTTTTGTTTTCTGCACTTAAATGGCAATGAAGAAAGAAAGAGAAAAAAAAAAAAGAAACAAAGATTAGCCACGAACACAAGGGGGAATGCAAGGGAAGCAGAGGGAGAGGATTTCGTAGTGTGTTCTCTGTGTGTTACTTCCATTTAATTATTCCTCGCTTGTAATTTCTTTTTTTTTTTTCTTTCTTTCTTCTCGTCTCTACGTTATCTCTCTGTAATGCATTTACATCTCTGTTATCTCGTATTCATCCTCCATCTCCCCCCCTACGTTATCTCTCTACGGTATATCTCTCTACTCATCCCCCGTCCCCCCCCTACGTTATCTTTCTTTGTTTATCTCTCCGCCCCACTCTGTTAGCCCTTTCTCACCTCTACCCTGCACGGCCCTCCTTCTCTCCACCTCCTTCCGTTTTCTGTTCAACACCCCCACTCCCCACTCCCCTCTCTCTCTCTCTCGAGAACAACAACAAGAGATCAACGCCCTT
>JAJLXT010000019.1:126898-150980 GCA_030571395.1 Nakaseomyces sp. UFMG-CM-Y6046 | reverse complement strand
GGGGGGGGGGGGGGGGGGGGGGATTTTCTCATCTACTTTTGATTTCCCTGCTCTTTGACGGAGCCAAGAATTGCTTCTACTTCTTTTTTCTTTTACACACATTCTCCGTTCAATATTCCGTTGCCATCACCATATGCAATTGAGTCCTTTTTTTTTTTACTTACATAGTTTCACATTTCTAGAACTTTATCTCTTGCAAAGGACACTACACAAATAAAATAAAAAAAGAACATGTTAAAGCAGAGACCTCCTCAAAGCTCCTAATATCCGTGTATATCAACAGATCACAACAATCAGTCGACTTCACATCATGTGATATGTTGTTCAATGATTTTTCCCTTCATCAGAATGATGTTATATATCACATTGTACTAAGTCATACAAATTATCATGGATAACGAGTTAAAGTGGCAAAAACATTTTTTTTTTGGGGGGGGGGGGTCCAAAGGATCCCATCAAGGCCTACCACCAAGGTTTTTTGAAGTAAAATAGGGAAGTCTTGAGAAGGAGTGTTTTTATTTGCAGAAAAGTTTCATTTTACAGACTCAATTGCATTCAATTTCCATAACAGGAATAAAATAAGACCAAGAAATAAAAATAAGATGACCTCCATTGGTACTGGTTACGATTTGTCGAATAGTGTTTTCTCCCCAGATGGTAGAAACTTCCAAGTTGAATATGCTAACAAGGCTGTTGAGAATGGGGCTACTTCAATTGGTATCAAGTGTAAAGATGGTGTAGTGTTTGCTGTGGAGAAGCTTATTACTTCCAAGCTTTTGGTTCCTAACAAGAACTTGAAGATTCAAACGGTAGATAGACATATTGGTGTTGTGTACTCTGGTTTGATTCCAGATGGGAGACATCTGGTGAACAGGGCGCGTGAAGAGAGTCAGAATTTCAAGAAGATGTATAACAGCAGCATTCCAGTGGATGCCTTCGCTGACCGTGTAGGACAGTATGTTCAGGCCCATACCTTGTTCAACAGTGTGAGGCCCTTCGGTGTCACTGCCATCTTTGGTGGTTGTGACAAGAACGGTGTCCACCTGTATATGCTGGAACCAAGTGGATCCTATTGGGGTTACAATGGCGCTGCTACTGGTAAAGGTAGACAGACCGCCAAGGCAGAATTGGAGAAGCTACTAGATAAGCAACCAGAGATGAGTGCCCGTGAGGCCGTGAAACAAGCCGCCCGTATCATATACATGGCTCATGAAGATAACAAAGAGAAGGATTTCGAACTTGAAGTAAGTTGGTGTTCACAGAGTGAAACCAATGGTCTACATAAGAGAGTGCCAAAGGACTTGCTAGACGAAGCTATAGAATACGCCAAGAACGAGGTAAATGGCGACGACGATGATGACAGTGATAGTGATGACAGTGACAACGATAACGAAAAGGCTAAGGATAGTGACGATGAAGATGTCGACACAACTAAGAAGGATGCTGACGGTGATATTCAAATAGAATAAATAAAAGCAAGAAATTCATCTATCTCTTTAACATCTGTATAAATTAACAACAAAGCAAGAAAAAAAAATCAAATATTAGAAAGCATAGGTATTTATAAAATGACTCTTAGCCATTGTGTAATTTGTATATATGTGTTGATGTTGCTATTACTGTAATAGTATTGGTGCTCACGTGATTTTATGTCACATGGTCCCTCAGCCTAAAAAATTTTTTTTTTCATTTTGACGAGGGAATCCTTTTTTTTCTTCATTGAAATCAAATTCAACCAGGGTTTTTTTTTAATTAATTAGGATTCACATAGTATTTGAAACCGTTTAGTTCAATTCAGACTAGGACAAAACACCAAACACAGTATAAATATATTACAACAATGGACCAACTAAACTCTAAGGAACAACAAGACTTTCAAAAGCTTGTGGAACAAAAGCAAATGAAAGATTTCATGAGATTGTACTCTGGTCTTGTTGAAAGATGTTTCACTGACTGTGTCAACGACTTCACATCTTCCAAGTTGACGAGCAAGGAAGAGTCATGTATTTTGAAGTGTTCTGAGAAGTTCTTGAAGCACAGTGAGCGTGTTGGTCAACGATTCCAGGAACAAAACGCTGCATTGGGTCAAGGTTTGGGACGTTAAGTTTGTGCTATAAAAAGAAAAGAGCAAAAAACTTATGTTTAACAACAAGGTCATTTAAATCCTACATTAAATCTGTTTGTTGTCTCTTTTAATTTTTTATTTCATTATTATTTTTATGCATTTTTTTTTTTGCATTGAAACCCTGCAGATATATACTTTCCTCCGGTTATGAGCCATATCTATTCATATCATATTTAATATCAGGATTAGTATTTGGTACAAGAATACTAACTTTGAAATTGTTTACCGTGTACATAGTTTTTTTTTTATCATTTACATGTTATAATCAATAACTTTCTATTAACCTTTGGAAGAGCCGAACAAAATATAAAATATTAGAGGAGAAAAAACAACAATAAAAAACAAGAAAACTTAAACAAAAAGAATATATGTATATACATTCTGAAAATCCTGCATCAAAATACAATATAAATATAGTACACAATTTGAATTATAACTTTGGTTTATTTTGCCAGCCAAAACTTATTTGTTTCTGTTTTCCTGGCTCGATAATTACATTAAGTAAACATGGTCTCCTTTCAGTTTGTGTCACTTGTAAGGCATCTTTGTAAGCTCTCTCAAGGCTCATTAGATCTTTTACCAGGTAACCCTTACCACCCAGACCATTGGCGACAATATCATATCTGCAATCCTGGGTCAACATGGTAGGAGGTAACTTGTTGATATCGTATTTATCGGAGTTCTCGGTCCCATGATAGATACCACTGTTATTCATTACCACAAATATTATTCCCAGTTTGGCTCTGACAGCGCTTTCAATTTCCATTCCTGAAAATCCAAACGCTGAGTCACCTTGGATGGCAACTACATTCATTTCTGGGTGGCAGACTTTAGAAGCAATTGCATAACCTAGACCAACACCCATTGTTGCGTTTGTACCAGCATCCAACCTTCTCTTGGGATGGTCTGTCTCAAATGAGATTCTAGCAATGTCCATAGTATTTGCCCCCTCAGAGACTATAATTGTTGATTTATCATCGATCAAATGTTTCAGCTTACTGTATACAGAATAGTAATTTAGAGGACAGTGCCTTGGATAATTTTCTGGGTTCAATTTAACACCAAGGTTATATTTATTAGATCTTATTTTCTTGGCTAATGGAGCAGATATGCCAATACATTTGTCAAATCCAAACTCTTCTAACGAATGAGTAAGTGCCTCCACAGTTAGTTGTATATCTCCCAATAAACAGAATTTAGTGCCTTGAGGGTTGTTGAGACCAAGTGTCTCCGGATTATTATCAACTTGAACAAATACAGCCTTTGGATTCCATTTTGGTGCCTCTGCATAATGTAATATCCAGTTTAGTCTAGCTCCAAACACTAGAACCAAGTCAGCATTTTTTAAAGCTAATGACCGAGCAGAAGATACATTAAGACTATGAGAGTCAGGGATAACACCCTTTGCCATTGGGGTGGGTAGAAATGGAAAGTTGAACTTTTCCACAAAATGACGTAATTGCAAATAAGCATTAGTGCTACCTTTTCCGATAACTACAAGAATATTTTTATCTTTGTTGTCCTTGATTAAAGTAGATATCTCAACAATACTGGCAGGACTTGGCCCTGCTTCGAGACGTTGCATTGGGTGTCTATGAAATTCAATTCTTTTTACCCTCTCGGTGATTAGATCACCAGGGAAGTCCAAATAACTCACACCAGGAGTACCCTGAACAGCACAATTCCAAGCTTGGAACAAAATAGACACATCACGTTTAGTACCCGTAAGTTGGCCATTAAATTTTGTAAACGGTTTCAACGCAGATAGTTGGTCCATCTCTTGAAATCCGCCTTTATGAACTTCATCGGTGGGAACGCTACCTGCAATTAATAGTAAAGGCCATCTATTGTTTAATGAGTTATAAATACCTGCCAACGCATGTATAACACCGGGTCCACCTACTACCAACAATACACCAGGTTTTCCAGTCAAATATCCATATGCCGATGCAGCATAGGAGGCTGCTTGTTCATTCCTAAACCCGATGAACCTGATCCCCACTTCTTGTAGCTCCTGAGCAAACTCTACTACTGGAATACCAACAATACCAAACACCACTTGCACATCATACTGGTGCTTTAACAACAATGCAATGTTTCTAGCATGTAATATTTTGTCCGACATGTTATGTTCCCCAACTTTGATTGATAAAACACTTTCAGGGAAGGAGAATTTCAAATAGTAGAAAGAAAAAAATACCTTAAACTTCTAATTCAATATTATGAAAATACAACTTGCTTTTCTTTATCTTGCAACTCCTTTGTCCTATTGTTGTTACACAAAGAGAGTCATTTAAAGAGAACCCTTTAAAAATTCCATTGATTTTTTGAGCTCTTTTAATTTTTCATTTTTTTTCCTGCGTATGGTAAAAAAAAAACAAAACAAAACAAAAAAATATTGGATCATCGCATAATAATGATCTAGTGCACCAATTGGAATGAAGATATATCTACAATATATCTAGGTTTTCGGAGTTTGCGGTTGGTTTCTTCATGTTGTTTATCTTGCATCTTAGTAACATTACTTGGTCTGGTTTGAAATCAGAGGCCGTAAGTTCATGACCACAGGCACCTTGAGGACACTTCTTCTTCTCAGGAGTGTTGAAATATATCTGGATACCTTCCTTGTCGAACACATGGCCACATTTCTTGGAGATCATGGGTGTTTCGAAAGGCTTGCAAGTGATGGGGCAGGACAGTTCAATCTTACCACCTTCTATCTGGATATCGTCTTCGTCTGTTGCGGTGTCATCTGGAATTACGCAAGTAGGGTCATCTATAATGTATGGAAGGATACGGAGTAGCCTCGCAGTAGTCAGTGGCGCACCGTACCCTGTGGCGGCAGCGTTGCCTGTACTTGTGTTCACAATGGGTTTACTTTCCCGGTGTTTCTCTTCATAAAATTGTTCCAAGGACGGTATCTCAATCTTGTGATCTAAATATTCCCTAATAGTTTCAATGGAGACAGGTTCGGCGTTATTCGAGATTTCCAGATATTGCCGCTTGATCTGCTCGAGTTCTTCATCTCTTTGTCTTGCTAGAGACTGCTGTTGTAATAATTCTTGATAACTTTCATTCAGTGCTATCACAGACTGAACCAGAGTAGATTCGTCGCCCAACATGTCGATGTAGTCCACTAGCTGTTTCAGCGTCTTGTCGAACTGTTTCTCTATGGAATCAAGATCAACAGTTATGTCATATCCATTTAAGTCATGGAAGTTATCCTTCTGGTCCTTGTGAATAGGCAAAGCCATAGAGCAAAAATTTCCTCAACGGTGTTGATTTTGATTTCTCTATGCGGTGTGAGTACCTATTTTGCAGATATCCATTATTGCTTTAAACCTTAATTTTTTCTTATTTTTAATTTTTTTTTTTTCAAGATCAAGTTTTTAAATGTTTTTTTTTTTTTTCTTAGAAAGCACTTGTTTATAAGAAAAAAAACATACATCACAAATCAATAACAAAACAAACCAAACAAACCAAACAGTGTGAGAAAAAGGGTTACCAAAGACCGACGCTAGGATACTATGAGCGAGTTACAGATGCTGGTGATATACCAGGTATGCCATTTGCTCCGATGCCAGGAACACGAGGTAACAATGGAGGAAGTAATGTTGGTGCTGCGGCAGAACGCGATGTACGAGTGTCTCGTTGACCCGACGACGATGGACCCACCCAGCATTGAGAAGATAGTGAGCAGTTACATACGTGTAGAAGAGTCCGGGGCGATGCAGGGCGAGAAGACAGACGACATGATGGCGGACAAGATTGAGGCCATGTATACCAACTGTCGAAAACGACTCACGAAGGAGATAGAAGACATGGACGTGGCGATCCGGAACAACCGCAAGAAGGAGAAGCTGCTGAATTTGTACAGGGACACCGTGTTGAACAGGCTGCAGAACAAGCGCACGATGCTGGACAAGATGTGCCACGACATGCAGGAGGACCACGGCGTGGTACGACACCGTATAGACGTGCACAGCATCAAGAACGAGACACCGAACAGCATCACGGAGTTCCAGCTTGCACTGCAGCGCAGCATCACGGACTGCCTCATGAACGAACCCACAAACAGCGAGAGGTGGAAAGTTGCACAGGAGGTCCAGACAAACCTCGACGACACCATAAAATTCATGCGCCGTGCTCTGGAATAATTGTTGTAATCAATACATATACAATACAATACAATATAATATAATATAATATAATATAATATATATATACTAAATGTATTTCGTACAACGTCACACCAAGTCATGGGGGGGGGGGGGGGGGGGAGAAAAGAGAATGACTTTGAGAATCTTCACGTAGACAAAGGGCGTAGAGATTAACGAATTGTATAATTATATAGCTCTTGTCCTAGAGATATATACATAGATTACATAGACGGGTAGTGTAAATCATTCCATAGCATTAGATAAATCAACATGCTTGAACATCCTGTGTCAAATACAATATACAATACAATATACAATACAATATACAATACAATATAATACACCATTGCAACACTCACCCAGATCCAACAATTTCCATAAAAAAATAACCGGCGATAAAAGGCTTCTCCAAAAGTCAAATTGTCGTGGTGTACGTATACTTTGGAGTATCATATACTTTGATTAACTGTATATCGAACCCTGTTGCCATGGAAATCTTGTCAACAGAAAAAAAAAAAAGATAGGGCTGTTTATATTATATTATATTATATTATATTATATTATATTTTTTTTTAAATAATAATAAAAAAAAAAAAATAAGTAAAATTAAAGATATAGATTTATTATTTTCATATCTTTTTCCATTGTTTTTTTAACAATGAAGTTTTTAAAGACAAAAAATAAAACGAGGTATTATTATATATATAAAAAATGAGTATTCCGACTCAGAGAAAAGAAGGAGAGAGTAGAAAAAAAAAAACACAACGTTTATTAGCTTTCTTTCCCTTTTCTTATTCTTTTCCTGATATTAAAATTGAATTAGTTTAAAAAAAAAAAAAAGACGAAAAGAAATTAAAATGAGAGTATGGGGGAATGTTGGGAAATGAAACAAATATCGGGGTAAAAGTTAAAAAAAACAAAAGAAGACTTTGAGAAAAGAAAAATTAAATCATTATAGTATAACCTATAATAATTACAAAAATTAGAATCTGTTCAAAGCTCTTTGTCTAGCTTGCCATTTGTTGTATAGGATAACGCAACCAACGATACCGGCAGCAATACCACCCAAAACAATAGCCAAAATAGCACCACCTGGAATAGTTGTGTACATTATTATTATAATATGAAAAGTTGTGTGTGTGTGTATGTGTTTATTGCTTTGAAAAAAAAGAACAAGTAATTGTAAAAAAAAAAAAGGATTGAAAATAAACTAAGATAAATTTTAAGGAACTAAGAAAGAAATGAACTTCCAGAAAAAAAAAACAAAAAACCTGTTTTCAGAAACTTTATATATGAGTTGAGGGAATTGGAGAGATTTGAAAGAAAGAAAAAAATTTTGAAATGAAAAAAAAAAAAAATAAAAAAAATTATAAGAGAGCTTATCACAGCGACACACACAGTGGTGACAAAAATACACACAGAGACACACGGACACACAGCGACACACGGACACACACAGAGACTTCGAAGAAGAAGAGTACCGAGAAGAAAAAAAAATTTTCTCTCTCTCTCTCAATCTTTTTTCCTAACTCGTTTGCAAAATATATTTGTATTATAATATGTATGTGTATTATGTATAATGCATATAAATAGTGGCTTCTACGGTAGTATCTGAGGGGAGGAGAGAGAGAGAGAGAGAGATATATTATAATATGATACCCAAATGAAGATAAATACGACAATACGTCATCTCAGAGAGTGTATCGTAGTGGGAGGAAGAGGAAGTGACCGACACACACAATCTCTCTCTTCTCTCTCTCCGGGCTTTGTCTTCTCGCAGGGGGGGGAGGGGATTTCCCGGAATTTTCTCCTTCTCTTTGACTGGACCGCAGCAAACGTAAACAAAAACAACAAGCAAAAAAAAAACAAAAACAAAAAATCCCTCCTCTTACCCGGAGTATTCCATTTAAGGAAATAGGTTTTGTGAAAGATATACTAAAGAGAGAGAGAGAGACACAGAGAGAGGCACCCCCCCCCCCTGAGCTGTTTTTTTTTTTTTTGTTTTCTCTTGTAAACAAATAACGCAAAGGAGAATAACACAGAGAGAGAGAGAGAGAGAGAGAGAAACCGAGGAACACAGAGAGAGAGACACACACACACAGAGAAACCGCCACAGCCCTTTGTTTATCTTTTTTTTCTCTCTCTCGGAAAGAAAATTTTTTGTGAAAATGGGTTGGCCGATCCGTTGTTGTTGTTTTCCTAAAAGGGATATATGTGAACAGTGTGCTATTGAAAGTGTGCTATTGAATTACTATACTATATTGTATCAACGGATTACCATACTATATTGTATCATTGGATTACCATATTATATTATATTATATTGTTGCATTGTATATTGCATTGCTTTTTGGTATGTCAATAACTATATACCATATTGAATACACACACTCTCTTTGTAACAAATACCGATATCACAAACGCAATTAAAATTACCCCCCTCTACTCCACTTCAATCACGTGCACATGCACGTACACAACTATATAGTACATATAAGGAAATATGTAAACAAAAACACACACAGAGAGAGAGAGAGAAGATGTGTGTGGGCAGAGGAAAAAATTTTTTTTTTTCTTCCACTATGTCTTTTTTTTTTTATTTAATGGAAAAACAAAACAAAACAAAACAAAACAAAATACTATGTGTAATGAAATAAAGGGTAAGTTTTCCTTGGATTCCCTTTAATTTTTGACAATTTCTTTTGATTTACTATTTATTTATTTTTTGTTTACCTTTGATCCTTGAATACTCTTTATAGTCTTGTTACATTGTGTTGTATTATGTTATATTACCCAAGAAATCTTTTACGATTATAAAACAATTGCTAACTTTGACAAATATAATAATTATACAAACAAACAAACAAACAAAATATACACAAAATAAAAAAAAAAGAATATTATACAAAATACATTTAATATAAGTTTTTTTATTTACAGAAAAAAGAAAGAAAGAAAAGAAATAAAATAAAGATATGAGTTCATTTAGTAAATGGAGGAAAGCCGAGTTGTTTGATCTCATGAACAAACTGAAGATTACGGATGTGAGTCACTCCACAAAGAAGTCCAACATGATTGCGTTGATAGAACAATATCTGGACAATCTCGAGGCACCATTGGACTATCTGCACGAGTTCCCTGAGCTGCAGTCGTTTTACGAGGACAGGGCGCAGCTTAAGATAGAGAGCGATGTTGAGGAGGATTTCGATACTGGATTGAACAGTACTGCTGAAGAATATGAGGATGAGTTGTTGCAAGAGGAGTTGTTAAGGGAGAAGCAGTTGCACGAACAGATGCAAGAAGAAGAAGAAAAACAAGGACAAGGACAAGATACGGCATATGATGATGACGAGAATCAAGAATACGGACACTCACAGCATTTTAACAAGCTGGATTTCAGCAAGATCAACAAGGTCGCTGATTTCAGATTTGAACTTGAGAAGAAATGGGACGATATCGTAGACAAGACGATTATCATAAACGAGAATGTGAAGGACTACTTGTCCTCTATCACCAGTGTGGAGACGATATTCACAATTGTGGAGCTTGTATTGCTCGTTCACCATCTAAGTGCATCCTACAAACCTGCAGACAGTTACCTTTCCCCAGAGAACATTGTCGGTGGTGCTCACGGCAGCAGCAGATTTAGCACCGTCTTGATGAAACGCCAGGTGGTCCACTTCTTGAACGAGATCGGTCTGCCCGTGTTTACATGGTTCTTCTTGTTACGACTCCTACCTTGCCTGGTTTCATATTACATCAACTTCATTAGATACGACCTACTGTTGGAGATGGACCCTATGGTATACCACTTGTTCAAGTTTATCATCGAATTTGTTATCATTAACAAGTTCAGCAAGAGCACCGCAATTGAAGGATTATTGAAATCTTTCTCTTTCTCCCCATTGGCTCATTTGCACGTCGATCCTTGCAGAGACCTAAGAGCATTCTACGAAGCTACTGGTTATCTACCATTAGTCTTTTCTTCCGTATGTGTTGTTTTAACATTATACATACTATAAAGTCTTTGATTTTGTTTCTCTCTCTCTCCAAAAATTCTAGACGTTGAGAAATAATGTCTTCTCTCTTTTTTTTTTTTTTTTCCTCTACTACCCCCACCACCATGTTATTATTCTCTCTATTTCTTTCCATTATAATTTTTTTTTTTATCTTCTTTCCCCCCCTTTGTTTTTAATTTTGCCCTCTCTCTTATAATATTTATCCTTTTAATTCAAGTCTATTTTTTTTTTTTCTCCAAGAAACAAAATTTTTAAAGGATAATTCCCCTCAATCCACCCACATTAATAATATTATCTTTTTCTCTTTTTTCTTTCACTTTATCTTATTATTATATTACTTTTATTTTATTTTATTTTTTTGGTTTATTGAATATTGCTTTTATTATCATTCTACCGCAACCATATCCCTTAGAGAGAAGGATATTATATGTAAAGAAAATAAAAATTAAAAACAAACAAAACAAAACAACAAACTCTTTGTAATTTAAAACCAGAAAATGTATCATTATGTATTGTTAATTCTAAAACTAAAATAAATAATTAAATAAAATAAAGTTGTTATTATATTTTGATTTTGATTTTGACCCGCTTAACAACGTTGACGAAAGCCAAACAAAAAAAAAAAAAAAAATTCTGCAAAAAAAAAAAAAAATAAATGAAAAAAATCGAAATAAAAGAAAGAAAAAGGATTTTTCAAGAACAAAAATATACTTTAATTGCCAGGGAGATAAAAAAAAACAACCAGCAGTAGAGAACAGAATTCCCAAGATATTACAATCTGAAATAAGGAGTAATATGTCGCAGTTTGTAGGGTATGGAGTTCAGTTGGAACTGAAAGATGGGAAAGTGTTGGAAGGTAAGATTACAAAAGCTACTTCCAAGGGACTTATACTGTCGGATGTGAAGTTTGAAGATGGTGGCACGTCTCAATTGTTTAAAATCAGGTCTTCTAGGCTGAAGGATTTGACAGTAACAAGCGTAAGACAGAAGAATAATAGAGGTAATAACAATAACAACAACAACAACAACAACAATAACAATAACAATAACAATAACAATAACAATAACAATAACAACAATACTAATAACAATAGTATATCAAATGCTAATAGTATTAGGAATAATACGGATTGGGCTGATGACGATGTCAGCAAGATTAAGTTACAAGATGACTTTGATTTCCAGAGTAACTTGGATATGTTCAACAAGAAGGATGTATTTGCGAAGTTGAAACAACAGGATGATATAGACCCTAAGTTGAGACTAGTAGCACATAACAAGAAAGACAGCTCCAGAAGTGACGGCAAACCACAGAACTATGAGATTGATGAAATGGTTATTCCAAATGCGAAAGATGACTCCTGGCATAAGATTGGTACTGAGAACAGCGGGCATGGCAAGACCAGCGATGGTTACCAGGACTTTGAGAGTGCTACTGAAGAAGAGGAAGATGGACAAGAACAAGATAATGACGATGATGATGATGATGGAGAAGGTACTGACATGCATGACGATGAACAGTACTATGATGCAGACGATATTCCAATTACTAAGGCTGTAAATATTACCCATTTGCTTCACAAGGCTGCGAAGAGTTCCGGTAGTAAGAACAAGAACAATGATAATAACC
Organism: Nakaseomyces sp. UFMG-CM-Y6046; assembly: GCA_030571395.1. Classification (NCBI taxonomy): domain Eukaryota; kingdom Fungi; phylum Ascomycota; class Saccharomycetes; order Saccharomycetales; family Saccharomycetaceae; genus Nakaseomyces; species Nakaseomyces sp. UFMG-CM-Y6046. The sequence goes on along the minus strand of JAJLXT010000019.1, from coordinate 139,046 downwards.
AAGGGCAAGACCAGATGCTGGCCAAGTTGGAGCAGATGATCATTCAACAATCTAAGAATGGTTCTAACACTCCTAATAGTGGATCTATCTCCATGAAACCAAACTTGTTGAAGATCAAGGATAGTTCGAGGCAAGTTGCCATGGCCACTCCAGTTCAATTGCTAGAAATTGAGAGAGTCGCACAAGATAGCTTTGGAATTACAGCTCCACTTCTAGTCGAGAATCTAGCCATTAACCTAGCCAACTTTTTAAAGCAGAAGTTGGGTGGTAAAGCTAGATTGCGTTTAGAGAACTCAAATGCAGAGCCACTTGTTGTGATTTTAACCTCGGATTCTGTGAGAAGCGGGGCTAGGGCTCTTGCCCTTGGTAGGCAATTGTGCAGAACAGGCCACATCAGAGTCATCACGATGTTTACCACACCTGTGGCTGAGCTACAGGATAAATTTGTCAAAGAACAGTTGGATATGTTTAAGAGATGTGGTGGTAAAGTTGTTAACAGTGTCAGTTCCTTAGAGAGTGCCGTTGACCACTTGAACAGTCCTGTTGAGATCGTTATTGATGCCATGCAAGGTTTTGATTACAACATCTCTGACATATTTGAAAACATAGCAGAAGAACAAGAGCAGAACACCGATATAAACGATCAAAGAAGAAGCAACTCCCGAAACACCAGTGCTGTGATCGAGCAGAGAATCATCGGCATCATTAATTGGTGTAACAACCAGAGGGGATCCACCAAGGTCTGGTCTCTCAACGTTCCTACCGGTTTCGACAGCGGTTCCGGTGTTCAAAACTTTTCCACAGCAGTGCAGGCCACCGGGGTTATCTGCACGGGCTGGCCTATTTCCTCTCTATCTCACATCAAACAAAACTTGGAATTAGTCGAAGACGTCGTGGCTATCGACATGGGTATCCCTCGTGGTGTCTACTCCCTACAAAACTCATTGCGTAAATTCCTATCGTTTGATATGTTTGCAACAGAAGGCTCCGTTTCTCTAGAATTTCAATAGATAAGTATAAACAAAAAGAATATCATAAAAAAAAAAAAGAATTAGATTTGTTATTTTGTAAATCATACATCTGGGAAGATATGATCAATTCTACAATACATACAAAAAGGGTATTTCCTCGAAAGGGTATGCATCTTGTATTATATATTTGTTAAGTATTTAGATATGATACAGCATTATAATATCCCCCACAACGGTAATCAGACACCCTCGAACGAAAAAAATGGCCCTTATCATTTTTTCTTCGCCCTGCGCGAACGGGGGGGGGGAAGGGGAGAACAGAGCTAGTAAGAAAGAAAAAAACTGAACAACGAAAAATAAAAAAAAAAAAATAATTAAAAATTCAAAAAGGGAAAGTTTTGTAATTATAACGAAGGGGGGGTTTACTTATTAAAACGGTTACTTTGAATACTAAGACTCTTTTATTTTCTTGGAAATAGAGGATTAAAAGACTAATTGAGTTGTTAAACAAGTTTTTAGATAGTGATAAGTGAAAAGAAAAAAAAAAGAAGGGGCTCGAAGAAGGTCTATACTGGTAAAAATTTTTTTGTGTTTAAAAATAGTAAAACCAGACGGTACAAGGACTCATTTTGAAAAATTTATCTTATTCTCATAATTTCAGAAAGGATTTTTTACTGGAAGTGATTTGAAATAAAAGAAAATAGCACTTATTTTTTTTTTATTCAAAGGGAGAGATTGTACTAAAACTAGAGAAGACTCCTTAGGATAACAACAAAAAACAGGATAAAAAGAAAATAAGTCTTGTAGAAAAAACAAAGGGGTGAAATAGACTTATAACGAACCAATAAAACGATGGGTGCCTGTTGCAGTTGCTTTAGAGACTCTTCTGATGATGTTAGTGTATTGCCAATTGCTGATAATGAGCGTGAAGCTGTGACTTTATTGTTAGGTTATTTGGAAGATAAGGATAGACTAGATTTTTACAGTGGAGGTCCGTTGAAAGCACTTACTACCTTGGTTTATTCTGATAATTTGAATTTACAGAGAAGTGCCGCATTGGCTTTTGCTGAAGTTACTGAGAAGTATGTTAGACAAGTATCAAGGGATGTACTTGAACCAATATTGATACTTCTACAGAGTCAAGACCCACAAATCCAGGTTGCCGCTTGTGCAGCTCTCGGAAACCTTGCTGTTAACAATGAAAACAAGCTTTTGATTGTGGAAATGGGCGGGTTAGAACCACTGATTAATCAGATGATGGGTTCTAATGTCGAGGTTCAATGTAATGCAGTTGGTTGTATCACTAACTTGGCAACTAGGGATGATAACAAACATAAGATAGCCACCTCTGGTGCCTTGGTTCCACTGACTAAACTAGCCAAGTCTAAACACATCAGAGTTCAGAGAAATGCTACTGGTGCTTTGTTGAACATGACTCACTCAGAAGAGAATAGAAAAGAGCTGGTCAATGCAGGCGCTGTTCCAGTTTTGGTATCACTTCTGTCTTCTAGTGACCCTGATGTTCAATACTACTGTACAACCGCACTGTCCAATATTGCTGTCGATGAAAGTAACAGAAAGAAACTGGCGCAAACCGAACCTCGTTTGGTCTCTAAATTGGTCTCCTTGATGGATTCCCCATCTTCTAGAGTCAAATGCCAAGCCACCTTGGCTCTGAGAAATCTTGCTTCTGACACAAGTTACCAACTTGAAATTGTTAGAGCTGGTGGATTGCCACATTTGGTTAACTTGATTCAAAGTGACTCCATCCCATTGGTTTTAGCCAGTGTTGCATGTATCAGAAACATTTCTATCCACCCATTGAACGAAGGGTTGATCGTGGACGCTGGCTTCTTACCACCTTTAGTTAAGTTACTAGACTATAAGGACTCCGAAGAAATCCAATGTCACGCTGTTTCCACCTTAAGAAACCTTGCTGCCTCTTCCGAGAAAAATAGAAAGGAGTTCTTTGAGAGTGGAGCTGTTGAAAAATGCAAGGAACTTGCTTTGGACTCCCCAATTAGTGTTCAAAGCGAGATTTCTGCTTGTTTCGCTATTCTAGCATTGGCTGATGTCTCAAAACAGGATCTACTAGACGCTGATATCTTGCAAGCTTTGATTCCAATGACCTTTTCAACAAACCAAGAAGTTTCTGGCAATGCTGCTGCTGCCCTAGCAAATCTATGCTCTAGAATCGATAACTACAGCAAGATAATAGCTGCCTGGGAGCAACCAAAGGAGGGTATCCGTGGCTTTTTGAAGAGATTTTTGCAAAGTGACTACGCTACGTTTGAACATATCGCCCTATGGACCATTTTGCAACTTTCAGAAAGCCATAACGATAAGGTTGTAAGCCTGATAAAAAATGATAAAGAAATTATTAACGGCGTTAGAAAGATGGCGGACATAACATATGATAGACTACAGAAATCTGGTGTTGATATTAATAAGGTACTTAACAGAGAGGAAGGTGCCGAAAATGATGATCAGAACAGCATGAATGAGAGAAATATGAGTAACTCTGGAACTTCAGATCAGTACGAATATGCAAGCGTAGAGCTTTACAATATCACACGACAAATCTTGCAATTTTTGGACTAATTTGACCCATGACTTACCTAGTTTCACTTGTTAGTCTCAAATACACAGTATATTCTTTTTGAATACATTGTTGTAAAAATAATTCTTAAAACCTCATTTCATTACATTCTTTCGACAAGCTTTCCTATTTCAGTTTGTACTGCAAGGACTGGCATACTTATAAGAAAGAAAGGAAAAAAGGTTGTCTAGCATATGCATTAGTTTATGGTAAAATTTTCAAGACTATTTTTTTGCTAATAATAATCTATTACTAAATTATACCTGGAACCAAATATAATTTCTGTAAATTTGCCATCAAATCTGAGAAATTTCTCATAAACTGAAAAATCACCGATGAACAGTATGTTATCATTGGAGTACTAGCAATAACTGGAAATTTTTGCGCTAATATAAAGTAAGAGATAAACTGACTCCAATTGTTCATTCGGTAGACGCATCATTTCCTTTTCTACAGTTGTTTCCCCCACTAATTACCACATAAACCCTCTTTAATATAAGGGTTTTTGTTTATTTACAAAAAAACTTTTTATTGACTACTACTTTCTTTTTACTTTATATCCCTAATTAACATTTTCTCTTTATAATATAACCAAATACACAGTTGAGTTCTTGATTTAGCAGGCTTTTCTAGTTATTGAAGGGGAAGCATCTCTTTTCCAGCAAATTTTCGCCTTGAAAAAAAAAAAATCAGAAAATCAATACTAATAACATTGGAATCAGTCAATGAGACAAAAATAAAGGCAACACAGCTGAATAGAAGGACAAAAGAAATATCATTTTAACTGATTACATAAATGTCAAATGATGGTAAGCATATGAAATCCAATAAAAAGAAGTCTGTGAAAAGAGGAGAGAAGGAACAGGACGGAGCTCCACCAACCTATTCGAATTTAATCATTGAGGAGGTTGAAGTTACACAGTTCTTAAAGCAAGAGAGTCGTAAGCCCAAAACTTTCTCAAATTTGATATTGGAAGAAGTAGAAGTAACCCAATTTGTAGAATGAGAGATGACGTAAATCACTGGAATTCACGAAAGAAATAATGACATCTTTGCAATGTAATATGGAAAGAAAAATGTATAGTAAATTAAAATATATTTAAAAAGCATTAAAATATATATGTTGTATCATATTTATATAGGTTATCTATCGGTATATCTATCGATACAGGCGAATGGGTAAGTAATATTAAGAGATCGTGACACATTTATGTTTAAATTGAAAAAAAGAATAAATGAAAATAAAACTCAAGGGACAAAACAGAGTAAATGTCAAAAATAGATTGTTAAAACAGAATGAAGCTAAGAATTCCAGTCACAGGACACTATTTCGAAGCTCCTTACGTTTCACGTGCTAGAACAATAGCGGTTCTGCTTGGAATGTAAACTTGCAAGAAGTTTCTTCTGTTGTTCCATGGCATATCGGTAGTGAAGAAACTTTGGTTCTCATCAATCCTGTTGTGACCACCGAACTCTCCTCTATCAGTACTCAAACAGATCTTGTAGGAACCTGCCACATCAACACCAACTCTGTAGTCAGTGAAACTTTGAGTTGGGTGGAAGTTAAAGACAAACAGGTAACCATTTCTTTCAAAGACGATGACCTTGTCAACTTCGTGTTTTAGAGAAACGTAAGCTTGAGGAGTGTTCAACCATTGGTGCTTAGACTCACAGTTTTGCATGGCAGAATCAAACTCGTTCAAAAACTTGTAACGCAACAAATCGTCGTCGACCAGGTTAAATTGTCTTCTGGCATAGTGGTAACTGTCGTTGTTACCGATTCTTGGGAAATCTAACCACTCAGGGTGACCGAACTCGTTACCTTCGAAGTTTAAGTAAGCCTCACCACCTAGAGAGTGAGTAATCAATCTGATCATCTTGTGCAGAGCAATACCACGGTCGATAACAAGAGTAGGTTCCTTTAGAACAGTCATGTCAGTGTACATAGCAGCGTCCATCAACCAGAAAGCCAATGTCTTGTCACCAACAAGAGCTTGATCGTGAGATTCACAGTAGGCGACGACCTTTTCACCGTGACGTCTGTTCGTCAAGGTGTGGACAATGTGACCCATGTCCCATTGGTCATCGGACTTGGTCTTTAGAAGCTTGATCCACATATCTGGAAGGGCCATGGCCAATCTGTAGTCGAAACCACCACCGCCAGCGGATCTTGGTAGACACAGAGTTGGGTAACCCGAGACATCCTCAGCGATAGTAACAGCTGAGTCTGGGATCAAGTCGTGAACTAAATCGTTGGCCAACATCAAGTAAGCCAGAGCTTCGTGGTCGACACCGGACCTGTCACGGGACAAGTACTCGTTGTAATCACCACTGAAGGCACCACCAGCACCTACACCGTGGTGCAAGTACAACATGGAGGTGACACCATCGAATCTGAAACCATCGAATTGGTACACATCAATATAGTAGGCCAAGTTGGCAAGCAAGAATCTCTGGACTTCGAAAGAACCGTAGTTGAAAAGACGAGAGTCCCACAATGGGTGCTCACCTCTACCAGAAGCCAAGCCGTGGAAGTACTGGTGGTCAGAACCATCGAACATGTTTAGACCATCTTCAGAGTTCTTGGAAGCATGACTATGGATGACATCCAACAAAACCAAGATACCCATACTGTGGGCAGTGTCGATCAGCTCCTTCAAGTCCTCTGGGGTACCGTAACGGGAACTGATAGCAAAGAAGTTAGTGACTTGGTAACCAAAGGAGGCATAGTATGCGTGTTCCATGATAGCCATCAATTGGATAGCATCGTAACCCAAGTGCTTGATTCTTGGCAAGATGTTCTTGGTGAACTCCTTGTATGTGGCGATCTTAGGCTCTGGGGAGGAGATACCAATGTGAGCCTCGTAAATCTTCAAGGAATCGTTGGCCAGGTTGAAAGTAGGCCTCTTATTCTTGAATTCGTAAGCATGTGGTGGGTTCCAGAACCTACCCTCGTAGGTAGGACCGAACTGCTTGGCAGTCTCCTTGTCAGGCTGTGTAGCTCTGGTGATCCATGCTGGCAGTCTGTAGATCTTGGATCCGTCAGGCAAGATGAACATAACCTTGATCTTAGAGTCGTGAGGAATTGCAAAGTCGCCGTTTTCCAAAGGTGGCAGAGTAATTGTGAAGTTACCGAACTCATCCTTGGCGTTCATCTCGTGGGACTCCTGCCAGTTGTTGAATTCACCCATTAGGAAAGCACGCTGAGCATTTGGAGCCCATTCCTTGTAGCGAATCTCCTTAGTCTTAGGATCAGCATGTAGACCATAGGACTTGTAAGAGTCTCTAGCAAATTTCACAAGGGATTGCTCAGATCCGTCTGGGGTAGCATGTTTGATCTCGTAAGACCACTTGTCAGCCAAGTATCTTCTCTCAGAAAGAACATCGGCAAATGGTTCTAACCACGGATCAACCTGTACAGCACCCTGAACATTTTCAGGAATCTTAGTCATACTCATTTTTTGGCTTTGTTATTATTATTACTTGTTTGTGTAAGTTTTGTTTAGTGTATTCCTTTTTGTTTTAAAGAATCTAGCTTTCAAAGAAGAGTATACTTTCTCTTTCAGAGTTCAGTTTATATAAGTTTTATTTTTTTTTCTCTCTTTTCCTTTCTTTTGTTATAAAGGGGGGGGGGGAAGTGTTGTAATGATTGTTAAAAAGAAGGAGGGGGGGAAGAAGGTTACTTTTCAATTGACTTTTTACGCAAATTCAACAAGTTGGCATTTGAATTGGAAAAGAAGTCCAATTCAGTGGGGGCAGGGAGGTCGTTGTAGAGAGAGAGAGAGAGAATACAACGTGGAGAGTTATTCCTTGAATTGGGAACTGGTTTTTTACTTGCATTGTTATTGTTTATGTTTTTTTCTTCAAGATAGTCCAGAGAGAAAAAAAGGAGAGAGAAGAGCGAACAAGTATGAGATTACACTTGCGAGTCAAATGATTCCTTCTTTTTTTTTTTTTTTACTTTCCTGCATCTCTGTTTGTGCCTCTTTACAAAATAACTTCTCCTTTGCTCTCTCTTTCTACAAGGACGTTCGTATCTTTGATATCCCCCCCCCCCCCCCCGCCAATGCGAGGGAGGGGTTTGAAGGAGGGGGAAGCAACATATATTTGTTTCCGAGACAAGAGACAGCACAATTGCAAGTGGGTTATAAAATGTAGATTACCTATCCGTGGCTACTATCTCTCTATACAACACACAAGAGGTGGTGGGGGAAGGGGGGGGGAAAGTGTTCAAGAAGATAGTTGGCTGCCTCTCCCTCTCTCTTATTCTGATTTCTTCTCCCCTTAGAACGTGTCGTAGCACCCCTAATTTTTTCATTTCATTTCATTTCATTTCTTTTTTTCCATTGACCCCTCAATCACCAAATATTTTTTTTTTTATTTTTTTTTTTACCTCGAGGAAACCTGCCCCACTTTCCCAAACGGGTAAATCCACCATTTGATTTTGAAATGTGTCAAAGGTAACACAAGGAAGAGAAGTGAGAGAGAGAGAGAGAGAGAGAGAGCTAAAAATAAGTATTCTGTATTCGTATCTTCTTTACTTTTTTTTTATTCTTACAATGGTTAAGATGATTTACGGAGTTCTTATCTTATGTAGTTTTTTTTTCTTTGCTGACTCTAATGGGGAAAAACTTGTTAGTATTATATAGATATATCTTTAAAAATGAATAAAAACATTGAAATAATAATGAATAAAAAAAAAAAAATAAGAATTAATTAATAAAAAACGAAAAAGGGATGGAAGGCTAGGGGGGGTATACAGAAGAAAAAAAATGCATTAATTTCATACAGGGAACAGTAAAATATATATATGAAGGAAAAAAAAAAAGTTCGTTAAGAAGGATACGTGATAAGCGAAGATATGTTTTTTTTTTTTTAATTCTCATCGCTCATTTCAATATCACTTAAATCACTTAGTTCCTCGCTTTCCCCATTACTCAAGTCTTCTAAATCACTGACAGGGTCGTCTATATCTTCTTCGTTCTCTTGGTTGTTAACATTATCTTCTTCTTCGTCATCTTCACTTTCTTCTGACGACCCGAACTGGTTCTTGTAACGGTCCCGAGTGGCGTACTTGTCAATATACTCCCGCACCTTCTCCTCGTACGCATCTTTATCCTTGAGCTGCAGGTTTGCAGCCTCGTTGTTCAAGGGATCACTGCCGTTTGGTTCCTTCAACAGCCCGGGGATCATCCACTCGACAATGTTCAGGAGGTCATACAAGGGCGACCACGTGGAGTTTATCACATCCAGACATATGGACCCCGATGCAATATCAATGTTTGGGTGGAAGATCTTGTTTACAAATCCTATGCTAGGCGACTTGTAAGGGTAGTTGTCCGGAAGCTCCACATGTAGTCGCCACACACCTCCCTCGTAGGGCGTGTCCTTGGGACCATAAAACTTGACATGAAACTCCTGCATGTTGTCGTCGACCAACTCAACCTCATGGTCACTCATTAACAGTTTCATAACATCTGTCTCTATTCTTCTCTTGGAGTTACTCATCACTATTGTATGTTCTTTTTTTTTTCTTTTTTTCTTTCTTACTTTTGATTTCTCGTTCTTCGTTCAGTTATTTTTTTTCTGAGTTCGTTCAGATATATCTCTATTATTTAATAGCTTCTTTTTTTGTATGCTTGTAGAATATGAATCAAAGTTAAGTTAAAAATAAAATACAAAAAGTTGTACAATGTTTCCTATTTATATAAGGGGATTCGCCTTCCACTTCCTTTTTTTTTTTTTTTTTTTTTAACTTCTACAGAGAACCCAGAAAAAAAAAAGGTGGGGCTTTTCCAAAGTCTTTTTGGGTCGTTTTTTTTACACAGAAACACCCGCAGCAGAGAGAGGGTCCCATAACGAAAAATTCAGGGTTGGGCAGAACTTTTTCTCCGAGATTGTTCGTTTATTGTGATATTCATTATGAAAAATATAATATGTACCTGTTTTGTTTCTTTTTATATATAATGTTTTATGCTATGTATGGGTTTTATATTTCTGAGTCGCCCAGTTTGAATTTGACGTGGTTTCTCTTTTCGTTGGTGTTGTCGTAGTCGTCCTCGTCGCTACTCACTAGGCCGAAGAGGCCTAGGTCTTCGTCATTTACGTCGTTGATGTCTGTAGGGTCAATGTCTATATTGTTACCGGTATCTTCCTGTTCTGCTTTCTCTTGGGGAGTTGTGGATAGAGTTTGTGGGACTAGCACTGCACTTGCTGGGTTGATTAAGAGAGGGGCACCAGCTGGTAGTGATGATGACGATGCTGATGCAGTGTTGTCTGGAAGAATGCCAAGACGATTGGCTCTTTCGATAGCTTCCATCTCTTTGGCTGCTTTAATTCTATCCTGCTCCTTCTTGATTTTCCTTTCTTTGATCTGTGCCAGACGGTTCCGGATTCTTGTTTCTTTGTCTACCATTGCTTGTTTATGCACTCTTTTGCGTTCCTCTTTTATGCGGGGGATGTTGTGCAGGAACCGGTTCATCGTTCTTGCTAGACACTTTTGGTATTCTCTTTGGAACTCGTTTGACTCCACACCAGCATCTTTCATCTTGGCCAGTTTTAAGAGTGGGTTGTGGTTCAAGTATAACTGGTCAAACTCGTAATCCACAACCCGCTTTCTAGCCAACTCAACGCGGTGTTTAGCGTAGCTCTCAACATCAAAGTTTTTGAACTTGTTTGTTGGGTTTTCAAATAACTCCTTCAGTTTACCATTTTTCAAACACTCACGCATGGGTTCTATCAAATAACTCTTTCTATTTTCGACTCTGTATAAAAGCGCTCTAGTCTCCAGTTCTGCAAGTTCCTCTTCCGAAATAGTAGGTTCCACATCCTTAGGTTCTTCAGCAGTTTTGGTTTCCAATTCAGCAGAATTTGACTCCTTTTTTTCTGGCTCTATAACTTCAGGAACTTCAATATCTTTAGTTTCTGCAATATCATCTTCCACCACGTTCTGGTCACCTATCACCGGCTTTTCTACATCTCCAGATGAATTTCCAATATCATCAGCAGTCGTTTCTACATTTTCAGTTGTTGCCTCTACGCTAAGCTTTGCTTCTGAAATCTCTCCAGATGTTTCAAAATTTCCCTCTTCTTTAGACATACCTGACGTTTCAACATCGGTTTCCTCCTTCACAACATCAACTTCTTCCTTCACGTCTGTCATCACGATATCCTCAGTTTCATCAACACTTTTTGTCACAATTTCATTTACACTTTCGGATACATTTCCAACGGGCTCTGTTTCTATCTTGATAGCTTTCTCGGTTGCATCTTTTGGTTTCGAAACTACGGTACTGAACTTCTCCATAAGGTTTATCAAAGCCTTTTCCGATAATCGCCCTTCTTCAACTAGTTTCTGCCTCACTACTGTTTCCTTGTGTATAACGTTGTTGAAACTTGGCGTGTATTTGTAAGTGTGGTCCGGTGGGAAACTCGGCAGCCAGTTTGGTTTACTTCTTTTGAGTGTCTTGCTGACATTTTCGGTCTTGAATAGCTGCTGAATTGCCTGCTGCTGGTACTCCACCAGCTCATAGTCATCATCGTCTATCTCATCTAAATCCTCAGCTTGTTCGTTATCGCGTTGAATGGCCGGTATTATTCTGCCAAATGCAGTGTTTTCCAAGTCATCTTCCCTCGGAAGTAAATTCGTCATCACCTTTATGTCTTTACTATAAGTGTCTCTAATGTAATCGCTCTCTTCCATGGTCTGGTATAGAGACGAAGGGCTCAAATGGTATCCTCGCAGCCATATATCGAGATCAGCCATGGCTATACTCTGACGTCTCTGCAACAGAGAAATTCGATGAAGTCCATCCATCAATGCATCCAATTGGGCTTCTGCAAACATACATAGCTGTTCCATTGCCATCCCCGTAATCTTAGTACGCTCAGTATCTATAGGCCTCAGCTGAACTGCAATAGCCTTCCTGAAAAGATCCATCATCTGATGGTTCATACGGTTATTACTCCCAACCTCCTTAATCTCTACAGTACCATCCATCTGTACATCATCATCTTGTTCCACCGTCATCTAAAAATTTTATTGTATTTTGACAGATTTGTATTATCCTGCTTCTGCTGCTTCTTTGCTTCTTTTTTTTTGCTATTAAAATCTATTCTATGTATATCCTATCTCTTTTTCTCTCTCTCTTCTGCTTACCAAGAGAACTTAAATATCTCTATATCCAGAAAATTTGAAGACTCAATGCGTTCCCCAGTTCAAACAGTAATAATAAGTATTTGCCGCCCTTTTCTTCCCCCCTTACTTACTAAAGTTTCAATGTGTTAGCCCTTCTCAGTTTCTGAATTTATTTTTTTTTTTTAGATTTTTTTTTTCATTTTTTTTTTCCCTTTCGAGGTCATGTGATTTTTCAAAGGAAGTTTTTTTTTTTTTTTTTTTTTTTTTTTTTTTTTTTTTTTTTTTTTTTTTTTTTTTTTTTTTTTTTTTTTTTTTTTTTTTTTTTTTTTTTTTTTTTTTTTTTTTTTTTTTTTTTTTTTTTTTTTTTTTTTTTTTTTTTTTTTTTTTTTTTTTTTTTTTTTTTTTTTTTTTTTTTTTTTTTTTTTTTTTTTTTTTTTTTTT
>JAJLXT010000019.1:101493-126798 GCA_030571395.1 Nakaseomyces sp. UFMG-CM-Y6046 | reverse complement strand
CTGGCAGTGGTAGAAGGCGGAGGGATAACATATCTTCACCTCCCAGTGGCACGCATATAAATAATAATACAATGCCAATGAACGTGAATGTAAATGTAAATGCCGCAATGATGACAGGCGGTGGAATGATTGGAGCTGGGTCTCCTCCTAACCCTCTATCTGAAATACAACGATTCAACAACAACAACATCATGATCAATAACAATAACAATAACAATAACAATAACAATAATAACAACAACAACAATAATAATAATATGAATGGCGTAAGTAATGCGTCAACAAGGGTTATGGATGCTGTAGAGGCTTTACGTGATCTTACGAAATCTCCTAACCTGGGAAATGAATTCCAGCATGTTGAAACGTCGATGATGAAACAGAAACAACCACAGCAAACGTTTATCGAGGTAATGCCACAGGGGCAATATTTCTCTCAGAGAAAGATGCTTTCGACACCCAACCCTGTCGCAGATTTTACCGAACATCTACAGCAAGACCCAAGACAGAATATGCATCTTGATATGCACGTACGGCTCCCTGACAGACGTATATTATCTATAGATAACCCACAGAATAATGTCTTTGGGTCTCACCAAAAACCAAATTCAGTACCGAGTCCCCAATTCCAAAGAACACAACAAACAGATGAGCACAGTAATCACTCTAATACTCCCAGTATAAATTCACTGGTAAACTATTAAAGAAACAAAAAGTATAACACACACACACACTCACTTTCTCTTTCTCTCATTCTCTACAAGATTATTTATTACTACTATTATTCAATAATCGAATATGGGAAAAGAGATAGGAAAAAAAACTATTACTATTATAAAATATTCGTGCCTAAATTTAATTGCCTTTTAAAATAGAGAAAGCAATACCAACCAAAAATCATTTTAAAAAAAAAATACAAACAAAAACCAAAATCTAAAAAAAAAAAAATAGAGTCAATCGCTATTGAAGAAAGCAGTTATAGGTAGAAAATAGTTTATTTACCTCTGATCCACTTCACTTCTACTAATACCAACTGACTTTTTCTATCTTTACTTCTTCATTTTATGATATCTGTTATCTTCCAATTCCCGGTAAATTAGTGTATTAAAAAAAAAAAAAAAATTATTTCTTCTAAGTTCTTTTTTATAAAAAAACAACCAACAACCAATATTGTATTATTTTGCCTTATATGTACTAAAAATTATTAATTATACATATCATCCCATCACATATTATTTTTATTATATCTTTATATCGATAAATAAATTCCTGCAGGTGTTTCTGTGCAGATATTCTGTTTAACAGAGCTTATTTTTTGAAAAATTTCAATTTCAATTTTTTTTTTTTTTGTTTCCGACAGATTTTAAAATGTACATATATAAAAAAATAAGATAAATTTGGAATTAAAGTGCTTGGAAGGAATTTTGATTGGTTTTTGAAGCAAGTACCTAATACTGCGAGGACTATACGAACCAATAAATACAACTCTGAGGAACGATGGACTCGTTTGAAGCCAGATTACAGTTTATTCAGATAATAAAGAACCTACAAAAAAGTCTAAATGTTTCAAAGAATGATTCTGACGTCAGTGCAATGCACATAAATTCAGTGGTATCTAGTGCAAACAATTCTTTAAGCACTAGCAACAGCTCGACAAATATTCAAGAATTAGATGATAGTACTATTGAATCGCAGGTATCCAAGTCCATGTCCGATCCTATTCAGTTTTATATGAAACATTATGCACACCACTTTGAAGATTTCCACCAATGTCTATTTGACACAGGGTTGAAAATGAATGCCCTACATAGACTAAACATTGTAATATTTTACTACCAGATATTAATGACCTTGATCGCAGAGATAAAACAGAAGAAGCTAGAAAAAGGAACACTTCCAGCAACAGTGGTCTTTGACCATCTGATACCGGCAATGCCAAGTTTCTTCGAACTGTGTCTTCCAATAGAGGATTGGAAAGCTCTAAGCAATCTAAAGTCATGCACAGATATTTATTACAACTTACTCCGACTACTCAAGACACTGCCTGAGTACGAATTACCCACTGCTGAAGAACTTACGCTTAACGACTATTCTATAGACTCTCCAGAGGTAACCCAGCTTGTAAATGGTACCATCGAATGGGTAACAATACCGCAAGATTCAGAAAACACACAGTCTGCGATCCTAAAAACGAAAATGCTTCTCAATGACAGGACTATAAAGAAATATGTGGCATTCAAAAACTTCGTTGATAATGGTGTCTGTAATTTGAAAAATTCATCAAATAACTCTGGAAATACTAGTAATATATTGCATAGGATGGAGAATGATAGAGAGAGACACAAGAGACAGAAAGAAACTCTGTGGGTAGTTGAACGTACTACACAATCGATGCTCGATGAGAACGAATTCAAAAATAGCTGGAACTCGTGCCCAACAACTCTTTCAAAAGCTGATAAAAAGGATACTCGTGAGCTTTATAACTTAGCGAAGAGTAGTTACCTCATGTAGGAATATGTAAATACATAGAAAATATTTGAAGTCTTTCTCCTCCCCCAGCCATCCCCACACCATCTTATAAAATATGCCAATTTAGCAGAATATAATCCTATGTTGTCAACTAAAGAAACTAAAACAATTTGTTTCCTACAAATTAACTGGCCGCTAAAGTATCACATTGGGAATAGTGGGACAGATTGTTTACTGAATCTATATTAGTCAACTAAATAGACAGTTAATTTGATATAACAGGTAAACACTATAGTAAGTAATACATATACTAGTAAGTTTAATAGCAGAAAAGTACAATATCAGATAGTAAACATACCTTTTTTTTATTTTTATTTATTTTTTATTTTTATTTTTGATAGTCGGAACAGGTTCGGTCTTTTGACACAATCCTTAACAAAGCAGTTACACAGAAAACGTCGCAAGCCATAACATACTGGATTGACACAATTTTTTTTTTGGGCTGTTTTCGCGAGAGCATTGCTTTTTTTTTTTCTGCAGTGAAGAAATTTTGTTCTTGATTGGTCTCAAAATTATTTTTCTGCGGTTGTTTCTTAGGTAACAATGCATGGAAGTTGATCAAAGGCATCGGGCCGGTCCAGGCGCGCAGAACTCAGAAAATTTTCTGGTTCTCGAGGATGAGTGAAAAAAAAAAAAGCATAATAGGCAGTTCTTCGAGAAGGATTTATTCAAAACTCAAAGTTCTATTTATTTATCTTTTTATGTTCGTATGTTAGTTTATCCCTTAATGCATGTATATTCATTCCACGTGTGGTCAGTGGTTACAACTATTAATAAAAAATAATACAAGGATAACGATAAACAAGAATACAGAGAATCAAGAAAGTTAGATAATAGTATATTTTAAGCAGGAATAATAAAGTAGTGGAATAATTAGAGAAGAAGTTCCAATTTTATTTTTGGAATATGCAATCACCAGCTAAGGAATCTCGAAAGAGGAGACCTCCTCTGTTCACGATGTCTACTGAAAGTAGTTTAAACAACTCTTCTAGAAGTAATCGTTCTGAATCATCGGATCGTATTACACCTGTGGGACCAAGTAGATTGGCAAATGCAACACCTATTGCTAGGGGACAAAATTCAGATGATGAAAGTAAGGAACTTGCCCAAGATCACAGAAGGGCCTCCACGACAAATATTGTTAACATGAGGAAACGGAACTTGAAAGCAATCAACGTCTTTCCAACAACAAATCCATATGATTTAGACGGTATCACGTCGGTCGAATCTACTTCATCTATTAGTTCATATAATAAAAACAAGGATCCCAATATGATCATTGATGTGTTGCCTTCTTTTGAATTTTACAACACATTACATAAGCACATTCCTCAAGGTAATGTGGATCCTGATAGACATGATTTCCCACCTACATACCAGGAAGTACAAAGTCAGAGATTGCCAAATATTTCGGGTATAGCCCCACAGACATCGGAACTAAATATCGAGAATTCTAGTAGGTTTAGAAGCAGCCGTACCAGTCTTAATTCAGCGCCTGGGAACGGAAGTTCATCGAATATACTTTCACCTTCTGCATCAAATATATTTAGTGGGATGAATTTACAGCCGTATTCCACTAGACATTATGCAATCAATGGTAATCAAAGCATTCCATTATCTCCCTCAGTAAGTGGTAGTACAACAGCTGATACCTCTAACATCGAGGATGATATCAATGATGGTGATAATATTGCCATTGATAAGTTATATACTTTACCTAAATTTTCCACTCCATTAGAGATTGATATTCGCGTAACGAAACATGCGCCAAAACCTCATGAGAAACCAGAAGAAGAATCCGTTCTCAAAGAGTATACTTCAGGTGATATTATTCATGGCTACTGTATTGTGGAAAATAGGTCCAGTCAGCCTTTGAAATTTGAAATGTTCTATGTTACATTAGAAGCTTATATTTCGATTGTTGATAAACAAAAAGGTAAGAGAACGATAAAGAGATTTCTACGAATGGTTGATATGAGTGCCAGTTGGTCGTATTCCAATATGGAGGTGAGCTCTGGTGTGGTTCTAGTCCCTGGTGATGTAGACTACGATAATTCGATTATCGGATTGAGTAATAGCAGAGTTATTCTACCTAAGACAAAATACAAAAAATTCTTTATGTTCAGAATACCAGATCAGTTGCTTGATGTTACTTGTCGACAAGAATTATATCCTCATTGTTTCCTTCCCCCAAGTCTTGGTATAGATAAATGGAAAAACAATGGTAAATATTCTACTATCAAGGTCAATAATGTGCTTGGCTGTGGTCATCTGGGAACCAAAGGCTCTCCGATCCTTACGAATGATATGTCCGATGAGAGTCTATCCATAAATTATACCATTGATGCTAAAGTAGTCGGGAAGGAGATAAAAACTTCTAAATTGAATATTATGAAAGAAAAGGAGTATAATCTGAGAATAGTACCCTTCACATTTAATGGACCAAACCCTGTTACCTCACGTACTAGAAGCAAATCTCAATTGAAGGATTTAAAAAGATTACTTTCTGAAAGACTTGAAGCTTTGGAGAAAGTTTTTAGAAGGCTAGAAAAGAAACAAATCATCCAGAATTCTGATATTTACGGTACTGATATCAGCGGTACTATCGATTCTAATATTGACATCGATGCACAGGAACTCATGGAAAGGAAAATGAATCAACTACATGTGAATAATAGAATTGATGATTTTGGCAGCTGGTCTGGTTTGAAAAGGATGTCACAACCTGAGAATACAGTCGAATCTGAATTACGTTATCAGATGAAATCAAAAAAACTAAATTCCAGCACTAATTTAGCTAACAGCATTTTCTCAGGATTAATGGGATCGACATCTGCTAATTCTTCAAGATCCCCAAGTCCTAACCCTGAAGTTAAGAAGACTTTGGATAACTCTTCGACACATTTGAAAAAGCATTTAAAACACAGTGAGAGAACAGGTATCATCACTCTGAGTGCTGACATCCCAGTGAAGGCTGTCAAATATTGGTCACCATCTTTATTCAGAAAGACAAATAAGTTTGAGAGTAAAAATAAACATGACCAAGATAATTGGGTTAGACTCATTGATTTATTATCTGAGGAGGAGAAAACTCCATTAGAAAATATTGAGATCAAATTGACTTGTTTTGAATCAAACAATGGACCTGTACATGAACCACCTGGAATACAGCATATTACGACGGAATTGATTTGTATCACAGCAGCTTCCGATTATTCGATTCCAATTCAAATGAATTCTGAAATTTTATATAACAATGAAAAAATGGCTCTTATCAAAAAAGAATTCGCTGAATACCATAAAAAAATCACAGAATATAAGGAGAAATTTGAAGCTAATATTGAGGAACTTAATGCGTTGTATCATGGCACTACAGCCCTATCAAATACGAATAGAGAATTGAAATTTACCGATTTTATTCCCACGAATTTACAAAACGATGTAGAGAGTCTGTTGAATTTAGAAGTACAAGTTACACATTTACATGAGGTTTTCCGTAAGCAATCATTCTTTATCAAAAACTCTACTTACGATAGTGGTTACTTTGGTTTCTCTTTGTCAAACTCTAATACAATTGCAAATCCTACTTCATCGAACACTTTGGACTCTGACCACATACCATCATCATCCCCAGATGCAAACGATGACTACCACCATGGCAAATGGACTAATACAGGAAATTTTACGTTTGAGAGATCCGTTAACGTTCATTTATCACTTGACCCACATATGAAAGAAACTTTAGCACCCAATTTTGAAACTTGTTTATGTGCCAGATTTTACATTGTAAGAGTTAATATAAAGTTTGACCATCATATTGGCACTGCTACTTTAGATATCCCTGTAACTGTCAGAAGAATCACCACTTGAATGGTGCTAATGAAATTATACTACTAAATTGATAAGATTCTAAAAACGAAATAATAAAAATTAAAAAAACCTAATGAACAATACTTATATTTTGTTGCTTCTTTTATAGAAATGTTAAAGAATTAACAACTAATGACCTAAAATGCATTAAACAAAACATTTTAAATAATTTTCTTTACTTTGAATAAATTACATAGTTATAGAGAGTAATATTTATATTCAAATTAAATTTCATTAATTATTTAACGTCAAGAAATGGTATATCTATATACAGTGATCATAGAAAAGGAAACATCTAAAAATAGGAAGGATAACAGCAAGCAAGAGATATTATTTTAATTGCATTGCAAAAGTAATAAAATCATTGCTAGTTGTTTTATTTTGTTTTATTTTATTTTATTTTATGATATATTTTTTAAACTTTAACACCCCAGTGGATTGCGCAAATACCGAATGACAAGCTTTCATAACCTACAGACTTGAACCCAGCCTTTTCGATCATGGATTTGAAGGTCTCTTGGTCAGGGAATCTTTCAATTGACTCAACCAAGTATTCATAAGAGTTGTAGTCGTTTGCTACTATGGAACCCATAACTGGTAACACCTTAGCCCATTGTTGATAAGCCAAGTCCATGACTGGATTTTCAATCTTGGAGAATTCCAAACAGTAGAAGATTCCGCCTGGTTTCAACACTCTGTAAGCGGTATTTAAACCTGCCTGGATGTCAGTGAAGTTTCTGATACCGAAGGAAACCGTGTAGACGTCCTTAGAATCAGAGGCAATCTTATCCAAGACTTCACCGTTTTGAACAATAAAGTTGACCCTAGGGTTGTTGAAGTATTTTTTGTTTTCCATGGCTCTCTTCTCACCTTCTTTCAACATGTCCGGGTTGATATCAACAATATCCATCGTGGATTCGACATCCCCGAACTTCTCCTCAGCGTAATCCAACAACCCGAACGCAATATCACCAGAACCACCAGCCACATCAATAAAGTTCAGTGGCTCCAAGGAGTTAGGTCTCTTACCGGCATCCAACTTGTGGATGAAATGGTCCTTCCACAGTCTGTGTATCCCAAGAGACATGACATCGTTCATCAAATCGTATTTTGAGGCCACTGAACTGAAAACATCCCCTACAAGTTTCTCCTTCTGCTCCAATGGCACAGTCTTCGACCCAAAATGGGTAGTATTAGTGGTAGATGCCTTGCCAGCATTGAAAGCAACGGCTGAACGAGACATGAACCTCACACCGGGAGTGCGCAATAACTTCAACATGATTTTATTTTAGTTATCTTTTATTTTGCGATCTATTTGAAATAAAATTCGAAACAAAACTGAAACAATTGAATGATATCCCAATTTATTTGAATATTCAATGGAGGGGGGTTCATATCGAAACTTTTTCATTTTTCTTTATTATTAGTAGCATCTTTTTTTTTTTTTGTCCTTTCAAGTACCTGATAACGTTAACCCTAGGGGCATTTCTGTGGAAATGTCAACTTGAGTCGAGACATTACAAAAAGTGCATAATCATACAGACATTACAACAAGTGCATAATCATACAGACATGAATCACAACAATTGAATATATCAATTGAATGTTATTTTCGACATGAGTGAATGTGAGTACATCTCTCAAATATACCGTTGAGCTAGTGTCAAAACAATTCCTGGGTAGACTACGAACGTATAGCAAACATATGTATGCATATGAAGATATGTTATAGTGCATATATACAGTAGAATACAATGTTTAAATAGACGTGTAATACAATGTGTAAATATAATACAATGTGTATATAGATATACTGTAAACTGTATTGTATATACTGTATATACAATTCCGTGCAGCACGACTATCCGAATATCCCAAGAAAAAAATTAGTCCCTTCTTTTCCGAAAACCATGAAAATTCCCAGTGAAAACACCGTAGCAAAACCACCAATTTTCATGAAATGTGAGTACCCCCCTTTGGAAACAGATGAGAATACAGGATTTTGTATTAGACGTGGTAAACACTGTATTGTATTAGACGTGGTTGAATACATTGTATAGTATACAAGGGTGTACAAAAGAAGAGGTCAATACAATATGGTATAGTACAATATACAATACAATACATTACAATACAATACAATACAATACAATATACAATACACTATACAATATGTGGTATGGTACAATGGGATACTGTGTTGTGGGTATTTTACCCGGATACGTCTCTCATCCTTTCTGCGACGGTTTCTGTGCTTCATGGTGCAAAGTTGTGATTTGCCATGCGATGCCTCTGTTTCTCGCCCTTTTTCGTTGTTTTGTTTTGTTTTTTTTTTTCTTGTTATTGAAGTTGGGACGCGATTCCTTTTTTTTTTTTTTTTTTAGAGTTCCAGTTTTCTGGGAAAACCGGGATATTGTGTGGATTCCTTATTAGAAATTGGATCTGGATTTGGGTTAACAGATGCTATCCTAAAAGAGGATTAAGATATATATATATATATATAAAGGTATACTGAGAGAGAAAATGTCGCTGCGTGTACCGAAGAGGAGGCATAGAGATCCGCAGAAGAGGAAGTCTGAGGTGTATTTGAGGGCGGCTCAGTCGCTGGATCAGGAAGTGCAGCATGTCAAGAATCTTAAACGGTTGTCTATTGGGTCGGTTGATTTGATTGTTGATCCTGATTTGAATTTGAGGTTATCTGATGTGGATGATATGGTATATGACGCGGATCTGAGTAAAGAAGACGACGACGAGGACTATGTTGAAGAGGGAGAAACTGGAGATGAATATACTTACGATGACACAACCTCGAGTTCAATAGATCATACGCGTGTGGAGTATCTTATGGACTCTGCGGAACAGGAGGAGGAGTTTGATAAGGAGGAACAGAAAAGGAAAAACAGTAATGGCATTTCTGGTACATTGGCGCGTGGTTTAGGCAGGGCACGGTCTCTGAATGGTGTGATACGGAGGATGGGGTCTGTTAAAGAGAGGACGTTACGTGGATCACGAAGTATGTCGAATCTAAAGAAGAAGAAGAGTCATGGAGACGAAGAAGATGGACAAGACGTGGGAGAGAAATTGTTGTGGGTTCCTGCTGATCAACATCCCAGTGTTAAACCTGAAAACTATCTGGAGTTGGTGAAGGACACTTTAGAGAAGATTAGAGACATTGAATATGATAAGACAAGTGAAGGTAAACAAGATGGCAGCAGCGATAATGCTCATGACGAGGATGGTGCAGACGATGATTATTACATTGAAGCTAACAAGGAGAACATAGGCGTATCGAGACCTAATAATAATGCGAAGTTGAGATCTTCTGTGGTACGAAGACCATCGAGTCTCAGAAAGTCGTACACTGAATTTAGCTCTGAGGACTTAGATCTGCTTGACAAGGCATTGGATAACAACAGAACAATGATCTCTAGAGGAAGCTCGAATAAGAAGAGACTCTCGTTGAGGGAAATCACTAATGAACTGGCAAAGCATTCTAATAAGGTGGGTTTGACTGATGATAATGCAGTCACACTAGCCAGAACTCTTAGTATTGCCAGTGCAATTGATCATGAGGAAGGTGAAGATCAACAATTGGAAAAGACGCGTTCTTTACCCAATGATGCTGAGGAAGAAGGTTTTGCCAGTAACGTGTTTACAAACAATCATTCATTGACCTCTAATACTTCATCATTGAAGAGAAGTAAGTTCAACACTTACAGAGTTAAGTCCCCACCATTAAAGGGGCCAGTTAATTTGACAAGTAATAAGACAAAAAGACCTCTGAATTTAATCGCTAGACATACATGGGACTCTAATTCCTCCAATGATGAAAGTGACAACTCTTTGGGTTTACAGAGCGACCAGGAAACTGAACAGCATAAAGGTATCCTTGATTCTATTGATGGACCATTTATTTCTACTGTGAGTGACGATGAACGTGATATTTCCATCAATTCCTTTTCCCAAGATAGTAGCATGGTATCCTCTGATAGTACATCTCATAGTATTTTGAATAGACCTGATGAAAGTATTTCTTATATCTCCGAGAAATTAGATAGCGGGCCTTCGATTGTTAAGGAGAGTGAAAATTATGATTTTGAAATTCAAGACACCGAAGAACAGCATTCTCCAAGTCCAGTAAGAAAGTCATTAGAACATAGAATAACTGGTGCTAAGACCTTGCTTGATTCTAGATCACAAAAGATATATGAAACTATCACAGACAATGATAAAGAAAAAACCTCACCTGAAAAGAAAGAACGGTTGAACAAGCGCATAACTAATCTTTTCAAGAGAAAGAAGGATAAAAAGCTTGATATTGAAGACGAGACTCCTTCAATTGTTTTAACTCCAACCTTGTCATCTGAAGAAAAGGAAATTGATCTAGATCAATCTATGAATGATGTCATTAGACCCATGTCTCCAGAATCTACCAAAGGTGGCTCTTTAATTAGCTTCACTCCTACATCAGATGATGCAGACTCCAATGGACCATCACCAATATCAGAGAGATCTCAGTCAAACGAAGAAGTTGTCGAATATGTTCAGGAGCTAGAAGATGAATCCAGGGATCTTTCAGGTAGTGATATCTTAAATGATCTCAACGAAGAATACAATAGGCACTTAGAATATTCGATTGATAACTCTAACGATAGTGTTGTGTATGATCAATCATATAATGAACCTGCTGAAGAACAACCGAAACCACAACAGCCAACAAAATTAACATTTGACGATGTTAAACGTCCTGACAGACCCAATGCACCAATGGAGTTTACTGATAGTGCATTTGGATTTCCTTTACCACCATTGACTATTTCTACAGTTATCATGTGTGATCATAGATTAGGAATCAATGTTGAGAGAGCTATTTATAGATTAAGTCATTTAAAGTTAAGTGATTCAAACAGAGAATTAAGACAACAAGTTCTTTTGAGCAACTTCATGTATGCCTACCTGAACCTAGTCAATCATACTTTATACATGGAAGAGGCTGAACAAAAGGAAGCAACACCTTCGGTTGGTTCTGATATTACAAATGACGAGCAAATTTATTCTAATTATTCTACTGTTGAAAATCATTCTGATGGGACTATATTAATCCCTGAGCTATGAAATATCTTAGCGACTTTTTTCGGTAGAAAAGAAAGCAAAACATAAGTTTAGAATGCTTATTGTCCATTCCTTTCCTTACAACAAAAAAACAATTATTTTTTTATTCATATTTGCATAAACCCATTAACATCCAAAAAGCCTTTTGGTAGCATGATGAATTCTTCCTCATTTGATGCTTTTTATTTGAGCTCTTTTTTTTTTCATCTCCATCATATTTTTATTTTTATTTTTCTATTTTTCACTAGTTCAGTTATATGAACATTAAGCATATCTTATGGGCATTTTTACGGTAGTACAGTTTATTTATTCTTAAAAATTATATTTTTTCAAGACATTTTTGTTTTACTTTTTTTTTAATCCATCGGTTTCTAACAAACATTAAAAATAGATTTTTGTATTAAAAGTACATAGCAATTATAAATTTTAACAATTATTTCACAAAACTCTTCTTATTACATTTTATTATGAATGGGTTATCAATGATCATGATCTTCACGTGACCTTCAAAAAAGTTTTGAAGGGAAAAAAAATTTTTTTTAAGGTGATGCTCATCGCAAAATCAATTCCAAAAGTCATATTGGTATTCATTAATGAATCAGCATTTATTTAATCTAAGTTGTTCTAAGCTGTTGTGACAACAAGAGACACCGTCAAACTAAGATTGCAGGATAATAAATATGAGTAATTACTACAGAATGATGGTTCTTTTGGAAGAACCAATGGACAAAGATATGGCTAAGGATATGGAAGCGACCAAAAGTGAGGGTGCTGAGTCCAAGGAAGAAAACAAAGTGATGCATGAATTTGTTGAAGAACTTACATTACCATTTCAAATCGATGAGGAAGATATATTAAACACTTGGTTTGATAAATTTGATGAAGAGATTTGTATACCGAATGAAGGACATATTAAATACGAGATCACAAGCGATGGTTTGATAGTTTTAATTTTGGACAAGGAACTTGATCATGATTTTGTTGCTAAGGTTAGAGAATTTGTTGAGAACAACAACATTGAAGACGAGAAAGATTAGAGAGCTAGCAATATATGAAGGGTTGTTTTTTTTTCAATAATTTTTTACTTTGTTTTTGGGTAATATGAAAGGTGACACAGAAAAATAAATCAATAAGTAATGTACATTATCGCACTATAATTGATATTATAGACATTCTTTTGTCGTATTTGGGATTAAGAAGATTTTCTATGTATTCCTACCTAAACTTCTACCCATAACTTTTCATTGTGTTTGCATTTGGTAGGTGATTAAAAAATATAAAGGATCGAGGTATACTTATATAAGTTTAACGTGTGGGATGTACTGTTGTACTTTGTAGACTCTTGCTACAATTGTTACATTTTAATATCATCTCTACATACGTCGTCCCTGAATTCCATGTGGTGGCGCGTTTTTAACGACGCGCAATTAAATAAGAAAAAAGGTCTCATAGTGTAGTGGTTATCACTTTCGGTTCTGATCCGAACAACCCCAGTTCGAATCCGGGTGGGACCTAATTTCTTTCATATTTTTTTTATTGTATGTTTTTGGAAATTATAATAATATAATACTGAAATGCAAACTGTCTCATACTAGTTGACCCTGTATGATTTTTTGTAATGCAGCTGTTATATCGTAATTATTGGGGAAGGATTATGTAGTGAATTCTATTAAAGAGTCATTAATATGTGTTCCAATTGAGAAAGCCTATCGCTCACATCAGTTTTAGGTTTATCACTAATTAATGTATCCTGTATTATGTGTGATAATTGGGATTTGTCATGGTATCTGCACCAGGAGAAATGTCCGTTATATTCTGGATTGGCCAGTGAGCTATATTGAGACTTTTGGTTGCAGTACTTGCAACAAACGACACCTTCATTCGTAAATTTATCTTCTTCGGTTATTTCAAAGCCTCTTAACAAGAACTTTAACAGGTTTGGATCTTCAATTCCGAACATTTGCATCAATGTGTCCAATTTGACATCCAAGTGTACTTCAAAATCAATTGTCTTACCACACAATGCAGCTCTTTCTAATTTTATATATTCTTGTAACATGGTATTTTTGTTTAAATCGTAGTCTCTTGCTAACGGGAAGCTATAAGTCTTCCAAGAACATTGTTTTGTATGAGACAATTTCAACAATCCGCTTGTAATCATCTTGTGTACTGTTTCGAAAGAGTCCAGCTCGATAGACAGCAGTTTATGACAAGAATTACAAGAACAACGCAACACCTTATTCTTGTCTTCGTAACTATGGAAATGCCAACCCTCAGAAACCAATACTAACGGATTAAACTTCGAATCCCATGAAATATTAACCAATCTTGTATCATCCATAAAGTTCTTGTACTGAATCAAAAGATCATCCAGCTTTAAAATTATCTTGTTAGAGTCCCCTTGATTGATCTCCTCAGCGACATTACGGTATAGTTTACGGAACCCACGGTATTTATCTTTCAAAAACCTATTTCCTTTCAAAACATGGTTAGGTTTATACTTCCAACGTTTGATCACCCTTTGTGTAACCAACGGGACCACAGGTTTTGTTCTCCTTCCATCGACTACCAACGCACCTGGAAGTGGCACAGAAGACAGCTCCTTAGTCAATTGCTCCAATCTATCACCAATTGGCATTATAAGTCCTTATTGACGTTTGAATTTGTGAGTGAAAACATGTATTTAATGTGTGCATTTGCATTATAACTATCCAAAAATTATTCACACACACACAGATTTTTTTTCTTCAACACGAGTCCCCCGTAAAACGCACCGAGAGAGAAGAAAAAACAACGAAAAAAAAAAAAAAAAATTTTTTTTTTTGCTTTGAATCATCAAACAACATTAAAAGACCATTTCACATTGTGTTTCTTTTGATACATACTTAGCTAAAACAGCAGCAAACTTTATAACCACGCTCTCATTGAATTGATACAGTCACATATACACCTCCCCCCCTTATGCCTGCACTTGAAGATTATCAGAAGAATTTCCTCGAACTGGCTATTGAGAGCCAGGCTTTGAAGTTTGGTACATTTACTCTAAAATCCGGAAGACAATCTCCATATTTTTTCAACTTGGGTCTTTTCAACACTGGTAAGTTGCTGTCTAACCTGGCTACTGCCTATGCCATTGCCATCATACAATCTGATTTGAAGTTCGATATAATTTTTGGTCCTGCTTACAAGGGTATTCCGCTAGCTGCCATTGTGTGTGTCAAGCTTGCTGAGATTGGTGGTTCTAAGTTCCAGAATGTTCAATATGCTTTCAACAGAAAGGAGGCCAAGGACCACGGTGAAGGTGGTAACATTGTCGGTGCTGCTCTAGAAGGCAAGAAGATTTTGATTATTGATGACGTTATGACTGCTGGTACTGCTATCAACGAGGCCTTTGAGATTATCGGCGCTAACCAAGGTCAAGTTGTTGGTTCTATCATTGCTTTGGACAGACAAGAAATTGTCGGTTCTCCAGACTCCACTGAGAGAATGAGTGCTACTCAAGCTGTCAGCAAGAGATACAATATCCCAGTTCTAAGTATTGTGTCATTGACCCATGTGATCAACTTCCTAGATGGTAGAATTACTCCAGAAGAGAAGCAAAAGATTGAATCTTATTTGGAAACCTACGGTGCCTAAAGATAATACAATGAAAGAAAAAAAAATAACTAAAGAACAAAAAAATATCAATGAAGGATAGAATTTCAAAACTGTTATTTTATTCTTTTTATTTTTTTTTCCTCATCTACCAATAAGTCAATTTAAACCTATATATAACTATTAATTTTCTTTTCATCCTCTACTTTTCATTCTTTGAGGCATAACGTATTGTGAAGGAAGATAATGTAAAATCAATTCACTATGATTTTTTCTATTATCAAAGAAAACAACAAATTCTCTTCCTTCACAAAAAAAAAAGCTACTCTTTTCTGTTCCCAATCTTCTTGTTACTACTGATACATCATTCAAAAATTTTTTTTCTCTTTATCCAAAATCATACGTTAATATCTTTTTTTACAGCTATTTTTATTATTATTATTATTATTTTATTTCAAAAAAAAAAAACAATGAAAGGAAGTTATAGATAATATAAAGACATAGATACCTTTCTTCCAGTTTCCTTTTTTTTTGTTTGTTTCTTATAGTTACGCTACTATCGGTTGTTATTGTTTGTTTGTATGACATCTTGAATATTGTTGGAATAATGACCTTTAGAAATTTTTATTTATCGTAGAATTCATGTAAATATTATAAAACAAAAATGATTTATTATGAAATAAAAAGAAAGAAGAAAAATAAATGCTACCAATTAATATACAGAGATGTGAGTTGAGGTGGTGCGACGTTATAATTATGATTTTCATTATTTCCTCTATAATACATAAAACAAACTTCTTTTTTCTGGAAAAGAAATGTCGTTGTTTGCTTCTACCTCCTCACAACCTTAAATTTATTCTTTGGTGCCTTGAATTGTTTCTCTGGAGCTTCAATCTTTGGAGCTTCGTAGATGGACTTGGTCATTGGATGGCCCCATAGGAATGGACTGTGTAGTGGAACTATATCATTCATCTTGAAACCCTTTACGTGAGGAATCTTTTTGAACTCAATACCGTCGAAATCAGGACCGTAAGGAAGTTCTCTCAGAGATTCTACAGTGGTTGGGTGTTGCTGCAGGTACTCGGCAACTCTCTTCATTAGTTGTCTCTTACCACCTTTGAAAGTAGAGGCAGTTGGAACCAAATGACCTTCCTCTTTCAACAACACACGAATTCTGCCAGGATTACCGAAATCCTGTGGATGACATTTGTCACCTTCAAATATACTCAGCAAACCCAAATGACGAACTGCATCGGAAACGGTCTTA
Source organism: Nakaseomyces sp. UFMG-CM-Y6046 (assembly GCA_030571395.1). Taxonomy (NCBI): domain Eukaryota; kingdom Fungi; phylum Ascomycota; class Saccharomycetes; order Saccharomycetales; family Saccharomycetaceae; genus Nakaseomyces; species Nakaseomyces sp. UFMG-CM-Y6046. The sequence continues at coordinate 110,429 of JAJLXT010000019.1, read as the reverse complement.
GCTAACGGGTTCTCAACTGCCAACTCAACAGGCACTCTTCTACCTTCTTTGTGTGATCTGTTCTTGTCGAAATAGCATGGATAGAGTATTTGGAACTTCTTAACTTCATCTAACTCCTGCTTGGAGATTGGTGCAGATTCTTCAACTTTACCGGTTTCTGGGTTGATAAAGCTAATGGTCTCCTTCTGGCTTCCACCAAACTGCTGCATCTGCTGTTGCTCTTCCAGGTCCTGACTTCTCACAACCGTTGGAGTGATCTTAGGAGCAATTGGCGTCTTCAGAGATGAATCCAACTCAGCTAGATCCATATCCATGTTGTCAATGTCATTGTAATCATCAATTTCTTCTAGCTTAGGCATCTCTCCACTAAATACAAATAGTTCTTTATATATATATTATCCCTGGTAGTATGTCTTGGTTCTTTCAAGGGTTGATAATGAACTGTGAATCTAATAAAACTGTTTTCCTCTTTTCAATATGAAATATGTAGCGTAATTTTCCAGTTGAGTAAGGCCTTCAAACTCGTTGCCAAAAGGAAAGCTTCACATTTTTTTAGAGTTCGTAGAGTGTGATAGTTGGATTATGCCATGATATAAAATATACCATCAATTCAAACAGCGAATTATTTTATATTATAGTATATTATATTATACAATCGTATATTCATATCGGTTATATTGTATCATAAAATTAAAAAAAAAAGTAGTTATTGGTAATTTCAAAAGCTACAAGTGTTTTAGTTGCTCAAAGGCGTTAGCAAGATCATTAATCAGGTCCCTAGCGGATTCACAACCTATGGATATTCTAATCAACGTTTGGTCTATGTAAGGGTCTGTCATAGCTCGCCACTCGATTAGAGACTCGATACCACCAAGAGAAGTGGCGTGCTGGAAAAGTTTCAGTTTCAGTGGGAGCTGTTTACATTGTTCCTTGTTTGCCAGGCTGATTGCGAAGACGGGGTTGTATCCTCCCACCAGTTGTTTTCTTACAAAGGGTTCTGTCTGCAGGGACGAGTGGAAGATCTCCTTAAGCACCTTGGAGTACTTGGATTTGTTTTCGTTTAAGAACTTGACCACTTTGGTGACGTTCTCGGATTGCTTTTGAATCCGCATTTCGTATGTCCGCAGAGACCTGAGTAACAGGTAACTCTCCAAGTTAGGAATGTTGGTGCCCAGGTACAGTCTGTCATCCTTCAACCGCTTACTCACTGACTCATCCTTTGTCACTAAGACACCGCTTAGCAAGTCGGAGTGACCACCGAAATACTTGGTGGCGGAGTGCATGATCAAGTCAGCACCGAAATCCCATGCGTACTGCAAGGGCGGCGGTGCAAACGTCGAGTCTATAACCAACAGTGCACCCTTAGCGTGCGCCTTGTCGGCAAAACTCTGGATATCGTACGAGGTACCAAACGGGTTAACAGGCGACTCAATGTGCACAATATCACCCTCGCTGGCATACTCTTCAATATCCTCGAGGGGTCTCTGCACCACGCCATAGTTTCTAGTCAGAATATCAGCAATACCGTGCACACCATGGTAACTCTGTCCAATAAACAGTTGTTTAGGGTTAAAGTGAGTCATGGCAGCGTAGAACGCACTCAGACCCGATGAGTACACCACTGCATGGCCATCCAGAATCTCCGAGAATAGACTCTCCAGCCTAGTACTGTTGGGGTGACCCAGTCTCGAGTATATCGGGGTTGTATCCATGAAATCCAAGTTTTCACGTTCAGTCCATGGCACCAAGTCATCCTTATCGTACCTGAAAGTAGTCGAGACATTAATTGGGGGAGCTACATCCGAGACCCTATTGTTCTTGTCATCAGCATGAATCAATTCAGTAGCCAAATCCAACTTAGGCACACCATCAACAGTCATAATTTAATATAGGTTTTGGTAAAGATATATTATATATAGTTTTTTTTTAATTCCCTTTCTATGGAAGTGAGATAAGGAAATAGAGTTCAAGAATAATAATACCAATTATATATATATATCAAAACAATAAGAACTGTAAGATGTATAATGTATTTGCGTTATTATCGAATAAACAAATATTAAAAAGAGAACGATTTTGAGAGGGGAAGAATTGCAGGGAAAAAGACCCTTAAAAGAATAAAGGTAAACAGGTACAGAGTACGTCATACGTTTAATAACATAGGCAGTACAGAGAGAGTACGTAATACGTAATACGACCTTCATATGCCACAGTTTCCACTCTCACTCACTCACTCTCTGAGACAGACAGAGAAGTGCACACAAAGCCAAAGTTTAAAGCAGAGAGCGTGCTGCTGCTTCTGGTGCTGCATCCAAAAGAAAAATATCACAAACTCCGCTGCAAGGGGAGGGGAGGGGAGATTCTTTAAAGGGTTGACTACATCTACAGATATACAGAGATACAAATATACATATACAAACACAGATCAACTACAGATATACAAACTTATATATAAACCTCTGCTGTCAGTCATCGAAGTTTCTTAATACGTAGAAATTACCATGTGGGATTTGTAGTGTGTGTATCACTAGGTACGCCAAGATATATCAGGGTAAAAAAAAAAACTAAGGAACCTAAAATTTAAAGGGCACACACACACACACATCACATCACGTAATATATGTACCAGTTCTTGGAATTGGTTTTGATTTATACTTTTATATACTGGATCAATCTCTAAGTCATTTTTTTTATTCAAGGTGCAGCAGTTAAGTCCGTATTCAGGGTTTTTTCATACCGGAGTTAGAAGAGAGTTATCGTATACTGTCTTTGAAGAAGAACAAGGAATAACGCAAGAATTACATATGTCTAAAGGATACGCTACTGAGTTTGTGAAGTTTTTGGATGCTTCTCCTACTCCATACCACGCTGTGCACAACATTAGACAGCATCTAGCGGCCCATGGTTTCAAGGAGCTGAGTGAGAAGGCCACTTGGCATGGGAAAGTAGACCAGGCCGGCAAATACTACGTGACTAGGAACAACTCTAGTATTATTGCCTTTGTTGTGGGTGGTAAGTGGCAGCCAGGTAACCCAATTGCTGTCACGGGTGCACACACTGACTCTCCCGTGTTGAGGATTAAGCCGGTCTCTAAGAGAGTCAACGAGAAGTATGCGCAAGTGGGTGTTGAGACTTACGGTGGTGGTATCTGGCACTCCTGGTTTGATTCCGATTTGGCTCTTGCCGGTAGAGTTATGGTGAACGATAGAAAGAGTGGCAAAGTTGTCTCGAAGCTGGTGGATCTGAAGAAGCCTTTGTTAAAGATACCTACCTTGGCTATCCATTTGGACAGAGAGGTTAACCAGAAATTCGAATTTAATAAGGAAACGCAGCTGTTGCCAATTGCAGGTTTAGTGAAGGAAGATGACAAGAAGAAAGAGGACAAGGCTGAAACTGAAAAGAGTGAGTTTGATTCATTGAAATCAATTGTGGAACGTCATCACAAGGAATTGTTGGATTTGGTTGCCGAAGATTTGAAGCTAGACTCTGTGGAGGACATTGAGGATTTTGAATTGATTCTGTATGATTACCAAGGTCCAACCCTAGGCGGTCTTCATGATGAATTCGTTTTCTCTGGTAGACTAGATAACCTAACTTCATGTTTCACCTCCATGCATGGTCTGACACTGGCTGCTGACACTGATATAAAAAATGAAGTGGGTATTAGAATGCTTGCTTGTTTCGATCACGAAGAAATCGGTTCTTCTTCTGCTCAAGGTGCAGACTCTACGTTCATGCCTAGCGTTATAGAAAGACTATCTGGCTTGAAGGCCGACGGTACTGATGCCAAGGACCCTATTCGTGTCCCAATGCATCACGAAGTCTACTCAAGATCCTTCTTCTTGTCTTCTGATGTTGCACATGCCGTTCATCCAAACTATGCCGCAAAGTATGAGTCCCAACACAAACCTGTTATCGGTGAAGGTCCTGTAATTAAGATTAACGCCAATCAACGTTACATGACAAACTCCCCGGGTTTGGTCCTAGTCAAAAAGTTGGCCGACATTGCCAACGTTCCACTTCAACTCTTTGTTGTAGCTAACAATTCGCCTTGTGGTTCCACTATTGGCCCTATTTTAGCTTCCAAGACTGGTATCAGAACACTGGATCTTGGTAACCCAATCTTAAGTATGCATTCGATCAGAGAAACCGGTGGATCCAAGGATATTGATTACCAAATCGATTTGTTCAAGGTATTCTTCGAAAAGTACTCTCAATTTGAAGAGAGCATTCAAGTTTGATGTAACTTTCAAAATTATTTAATATCATTTAACATCATGCTGAAAGGTTTTACGTAATCGCTTCATGAAATATAAAAATAAACTATTTATTTATCCACTCTCACTTTTTTGTCAGATTTGTATTTTTTTATCATATTAGAATTTTATTTTTACGTAATTAACCTATAAGGTTGGTGAATTTTTGTTTATTTGATTTTAATTTTGATATCTAATAACGAGATGCAATGCTATTCGCGGCGGTTCTGCCATACACAACACATTCCAATAAACTAGAGCCACCTAATCTGTTAGCACCATGTACACCACCAGATACTTCACCTGCAGCGTATAAGCCCTTGGCTAAAGGTTTGTTAGCGGTACTCAACACTTGAGAATGTTCGTCAATCTGGGCACCACCCATGGTGAAGTGGACTACTGGTGTGATCTCACCGTAATATACAACAGTGTCAGCAGCAACGTTATCACCAAAAGTGTTAATGACTAGAGGTCTTTGAAAGTCATCGTTGCTTGAAGTTGAGTACTGTTGTAGGTCTTTTACGATGGTTTCCAAAGGTGTTTTGATCTTATATGTTTCCACCATATCTTTAACAGTTCCCTTGAATATTAGGTTCTTAGACATGTAGAAATCAAGGTTTGCTTTGTAGTTGTCGTATAGTGACTCACTCATTAGTATGATGGCTCTGTTGTCATCCTTGGGACAGTACTTTTGGATAGCAGCAGTAACATTATCTCTAGTGGTCAATTCGTTGACAAATCTCTTACCAGTGACTGGGTGTAGTAAAATACCACCTAGACCTCTCAATGCTTCAGCCGCTAGGAACTTCCAGTTACTAGCTCTGTTACTATTGTCTATAAACCCGGTTGGGTGTACTTGAATTTCGCTCATATCAATCATTTTGGCACCTAGTTTCTCCAATATGCTTTGACCATCACCAGTAGTTTGTTCACCGTTGGTGGTGGGAAGTTTCACTAGGTCAGGATTGTATTTCTGTAGCATATCCTTCGAAAACCCAAATCCACCCGTGGAAAATATAACGTTAGAGGTCTTCAAAGTCTTAGTTTCACCTGATGCGTCAACATACTTGACACCTTGAACTTCGCCAGCGTTATTGATATCAACATCAACTACTTTACTGTTCAGCAAGATCTGTACCAGTTCCGGTTGTTCCTCGGCAGTTTTCTTCAATGCCTTGGACAAAGTAGAGACCAGTTCGTAACCTGGCGGAATGTTAGTGGATGATCTATGTGTCCTGGCAGTAGAATGCCCGCCTAACTGTGCTAGCTTGTCCAATTTCAGACCGAACGTGTCCTGTAACCAGCTTATGGCCGATCTAGAGTCAGATGTGAGTTTTTTCATTAGGGGTTCAACACCTTTACCCTTAGCGGAGCTAATAGTGTCTTGCAAGAACAATTCGGGGCTGTCCTTGACATCTAGGCTCTCCTGTGTAGTGGTTAACGCACCATTGATCCCACTGGAGGCCTTAATAGAGTTACCACCAATCGATTTAGCCTTGTCCAGCATTATAACTGGAATTTTATGCGTGTGTGCCAGCTGGTTACTGGCAGTCAAGCCCGCAAGACCAGAACCAATCACGACAACAGGATTCTTACCGACTTTATTAATCATCTTATTATTATTACTATTATTCTTGAAAAATATTTGTCTACCAAATAGCACTAGGGCAATGATAGTGAGATAGAACAGTACTTTTCTGGAGTTACGTACCATTATAGATTGTAATTTTTTTTTTTTTCCCTCACTGTATCCAACCTAGTTACAGTTATACTAAGAGAGAAAAGTAAAAACAATTGACAACACCGGAGTTCTAAACCCTCAAACGTTATTTTTAAATCGTCGTTAATGGAAGGATTTCCCACGAATCCCATTGGCCCTTTCCCCGTCGCACCCTTCGAGAACCGTTTCTTGACACTTAAATATTGCTTACTAAGACAAGCACGGGCCACATGGTACGGGTGTTTCTGTGGTCTGTGAGAAATATGAACTTTTTGCCTACAAACTCTCTCCCACACCCATTGTTCCCAACCCGTTGATAAAAATTCAGCGTATATTTCGTATTGCATTGTATTTATTGGATTGTAATATTCTATCGGTGTGATGATGGTATTGGTGTGACTGTATGTTGTATCGGTTCATTGCTCTGTATTGGTATGAATGTCATGTTATCGTTATAGCCTCAAACGGTTTTTAAAGCAATAAGGGAATAATATTAATAATATTATGTAGTACAAAAAAAAAAGATATATATAATAATATATAATATGGGTGGATGGGGGGAGTGGAAAACAAATAAATAAAAATGAATTGCATTGAATTGCATTGAATTGAATTAAAAATAAAGAAGAGTCTATTGGGTTTTATTTTCTTTTTTTTTTTTTAATTGGTTGTTTCTATAGTTAATAAGATCATTGTTAAATTGGATTGGTGAAAAGGATAAATATTAAACAAAACAAAACAAAAAAAGACAAAAAACAAACAATCTAACCAAAAAAAAAAAAAATTAAAAAGAAAAAAACCCCTCATATCTTTTTTTCTAATATTATTTCAATATTTCCTTATAAGTTAACAAATATATTTGTTAATTCATTTTTTTTTTATTGTATAATTGTATGTGTGTGTGTGTGTGTGTTTTTCGTAAATTAACTCATAAGAATTTAAAAACAAAGGATAGAAAGAAAGTAATAAACATCAAGAAAAGAAAAGAAAAGAAAAAAAATTATTATCATACAAGTTTAGTTGTTATTTTTTTGAGTTTTTTGATGGAAACTTCAGTACTTGTATGTCTTAATTTCTTGAATGGCGTTACCCTCGATATCAATTTCGGTAGATTCACTACGGTAAATCTTGGTGGCACCGTTTTCTTCAAATGGATGTTCCTTGGCGTACTCAAAGGCTTCCAAGATGGCCAACTTGACCTTTTCCAAGCTTTCTTCGGTGACTTGGTAGTGGAAGGAGACTCTACCACCCATAAGCTTGACACCGTACTTCAAACCCTTCTTGACCAGGACGTCTGGGTTTATCTTGGCGGCCTTCAAGTCTAGGAAGACGAAGTTGGTGTCGGCTGGGGACTCCAGTGGGATGTGCTTCTCTTTACAGTAGGCGGCCAGGTTGTGAGCCAGTCTGTGGGAGTATAGTAGCTTGGACTTCCAGTCGTCGTCGATGTTGCACAGGGCCATTCTGGCCATCATACCGGCTTGTCTGACACCACCACCTTGCTGCTTTCTGAAGTGGTTACACTTCTTGATGAACTTGGTGTTACCGACCAGTATGGAACCCATTGGGGCACCCATAGACTTGGACAGACAGATGGAGATGGAGTCGAAGATCTCACCGAACTGTTTTAGAGGGACACCGGTCTCAGCGGAGGCGTTCCAGATACGGGCACCGTCGCAGTGTAGCTTCAAGCCGTTCTCCATACACCAGGCCTTGATACGGACCAGTTCTTCTAGTGGGTACACAATACCGTGCAGGGTGTTCTCCAAGGAGATAACCTTGGTAGGAGCACCGTGGATATCACCGTCGTCTGGAACGTAGTGGGACTTGATGTCCTCTAGGGTCATGTAGTCACCGTTAGAAGGGATGACTGGGACAACCATAGCCTGGGACAAGATAGCCAGGCCAGCAGCCTCGTGAGTGTAGACGTGAGCTCTGTAGTCACACAAGATGGAGTATGGTGGTTGGTATAGGTGAGTTCTCAAGGCGATCTGGTTGGACAAAGTACCAGAGACACAGAATAGACCGGCCTCCATACCGGATAGCTTAGCGACGTGCTGTTCCAAACGGATAGTGTCCACGTCTTCGTTGTAGACGGAATCACCGATGGAAGCCTCTAGGGCAGCTTCCTTCATCTTTCTAGTAGGAGTAGTGAAAGTGTCCGAACGCAAATCATTGGATGCAGTAGTATATTGTGGTGGCAATTCAGCTTCAGTCATTATTATTGTATTTGTTTGTTTGTTTTTATGATATTAATTTTTTTTTATCTTTTCAAATCTTGATTGAAAGAGAGAACCCCCAGAATAAAAAAAAAAGAATAAGTAGTTATATATATTATTATATCAAAGGTTCGGACTAAAAAAAAAAAAATTAAGAAGGAAGACTATTATAAGTTAATTCTTTAAATAGTAAGAAACAGATGATAAAAAAAAAAACATACAAAAAAATTTTTCAACATTGTTACAAAGGAATAGTAAGGATATTAGGATCCACATCCAAAAGAAAGAAAAAAAAAAAAGTAACAAAAGAAAAAAAAATTTTTTCTTTTCCTGTACTATGTGTAATAGCTTTTTGATTTCAACTATTGCTCATATGCCAAAAAAAAAAAACACTTGTTTTAAGAAATAACAATAATACAATACAATACAATGAAAGTGAAAAATTGAAGAAAAAAAAAAAAAAAGCAAATCTCTCAAAAAGTGAACAAAAATAAAAAAAGAAAGAAATGAAAAAAATAAAAAAGCCGTGCAAAAACAAAAAGCGGGCAGCGAAAGCATTGAGGGAAAAAAAAAAAAAAAAGCAACGACGTCATCGGTTCTCCCAAACAACAGAGAAAGAAAGAAAAAAAAGAAAGAAGGATGAGAGAGAGAGAGGGGTGTACGTGTATTTCTTAGAGTACTTGTCTACTATATCCGGAACAACTAAAAAACAAAATAAATGGGTTTCCTTCCGTTAAATAATAT
>JAJLXT010000019.1:72714-101393 GCA_030571395.1 Nakaseomyces sp. UFMG-CM-Y6046 | reverse complement strand
ATCCGGAACAACTAAAAAACAAAATAAATGGGTTTCCTTCCGTTAAATAATATATAAACCCACCCACCCCCTCTCTCTCAGAAGGTACAGTAGTTACCTAGGAATGCAAAGTTCGAGAACTAAAGAACTAAAAAAAATTGTTCCGTCCATTTCTCTGTTCCTCGAGAGAGAAACTAAAAAAAAAGATCTGCCTCCTTTTTTTTTCATAAAGGTGCGTTCTCTGCATTTGTAATGTGAGAAAATTAGAAAACTCAACGCCTACTCAAAACAGAGAATCTCAAAGTTAGAGAGAGAGAGAGAGAGAGAAATAAAAATAACGCAGAAGATGGCGTGGGGGGATACAAAAATACATGACACAGTGGTGTACAGCGTAGAGGCCACCACCACCACCACCACAGAGACATTGGTACACACACACCCCCACACACACACCAATACGTGGCAAGAAAAAAAAGGGAAGCACCCACCAACAATGAAAAAAAAAAAAAAAAATTAGTCATAGTTGCCCGGATTCTCTACAACCATGGTGCCGTGAGCAAGGCAAAGTTGTAAAAGATATTAAATATAGGTGTGATCCTACGTCGTTGGTGATATAGTATTACATTACTTCTATAACTATATATATATATATATATATATATATATGTAGATGATGTTCATTACAGTTGCAATTGTTCTAGCAATTGTTTCTTTCTACGTTGTACCAGGTACGTTTGCATATCTTGTTGAGATGGGATTGTATCCAGTGTGAGTGGGGGTATATGTTTGATGTTGTGTTGTTCTTGGAGGTCAGAAGTCCTTGTCTGGGCCCATGAAGCATTGCCTTCTTCCATGGTAAACTTGTAATATTGGGCAGGAACATTGCGCAGTCGTTTGGCATCGACAGTGAATGCTGTGTTCTTCTTCTTCTTAATGTTATTGCTAGACTTCAGGTACAACTGTACCTCGGGTAGTTCCTGGGCACGACCTATATACCTTGTACCACGCACCACGACACCACCATACACGTTACGTCTACATTTGTGACCGAACCTCTTATTCAGATGGCGTGCCCACCGTTCCCGCTCTCTGACCAGCGAATTAACACGATCATTCACCTCTCGCAGCTGCTCATCATTCAACGACGGGTCATATAATCTGCTGCTCTGGTTACTTATATCTCTCGAGGTCTGTTTGTACCATTCCAGTGCTTCTTTCAAAGATCCAACCTGTTCCACACGTTTGGGTCTCTTGTACCGACTATACTCCTTGTAATCACTCTGTTTCTCCTGATATAGACTCAACACTGTCCTACTCTTGTCACTATTCCTACTCATTTTATCTTCTTTACTCTCCTTTTTTTTTTTTTTTTCTTCACAGATAAACTTTTTTCACACAAATTTCTAAAGAGATAAACTTCTCTTATGTCCTCCCCCTTCATTCTTCCATCTCCATCTCCATCTAAACCCCCTTTCACAAAGAAAACTAAACGAGATGGTTTTCAAAGAAGAGAGAGATCAATTGAGATTTACGATTGTTCCCACGAAAAGAAAAAAAAAAAATTTTTTTAATATTTTCATCACATACACAGACAGACACACACACACACACACACAGAGCGAATGGGAAGAGAGAGAGAGAGAGATTTAGGGGTTTAACACTTGGGGATGCAAGAAAGGATTTTCCTACCAAAATGCAGAGACATACCATGTATATACAATATAATAGTGCAATAGTGCAATAATACAATATCATGTACGTTATACTTTGAAAGAGAAAGGGATATACAATACTTCTAATTGCGTGGGATACAATACAGGGGGAAAGAGAGTAGTTTATACTCTCTCTCTCTCTCTCTCTTTCTCTCACATGCACTAACAACAAACTCCTTCTCTTTTATTTTTCTTATACAAAGGGGGTGAATTATACACAGAGAAACCGGAGGGAAGGGGAAAGGATAAGGGGAAGTGAAGGGATTGATGTTCAATTATTTGTTTGGGATATGGGATTGGGATATGGGATTGGGATTGGGATACAGTTGTTTTTCTTGCGAGAGATAATTAAAAGTTTATTTTTTTTTTTCTTTAATTCCTTCTTCAATTCCTTCGATTATATAAAAAAATATATATACTATTAGCATAATTCTTCTTCTTCTTCTTCTTTATTTTTTGTAATAAGAAGCACAATCTTCTATACATCGGAGTGTAGTAGAGAAAGAGAAAGGGAGAAGAAAAAAAAAAAAGAAGTTTAATAATAAGCAATAACAAAACAAACTGTCAAATATGGAAATGAATAAAGATGCTAGTACCAAGGAGAAGGCCTTGGAGAAGTGGTTAGCTGCTGAGGAGAGTGACGAGTCTCCTAACACTTCTAACAGTGAGTTTAAAGTGACTTCTAAGGAGAATGTGTTGCAAGCAGCTGATGTAACTGATGATTTGAACAACGCAAAGGATATGTTGAGAAGGATCTCGAGTGAGAGGTCGCCTTCTATGTCTGCGCGTAACACTTCCAAGAGCAGTAATACGCACTTCCAATATGCGTCTACGGCGTACGGTGTGCGTTTGCTGAGTCGTGATATCTCTAACACCAAGGTCGAGCTGGACGTCCAGAACATGATGGTGATCACGAAGTTGAATGATATCTCGCTGTATTTCTTGACTCGTGAGCTGGTTGAGTGGTTGTTGGTGCATTTCCCAACGATCAACGTGTATGTTGACAAGGAATTGGAGACGAACAAGAACTTCGCTGCTGCTGATATTGTCAAGGACAGTAAGTGCAGAGAATCCCGTTTGAAGTACTGGACCAAAGAATTTATTGACGAAAATGACGTGTTCTTTGATCTTGTCGTTACCTTGGGTGGTGACGGTACTGTGCTGTTCGTTTCCTCGTTGTTCCAAAGACACGTGCCCCCAGTTATGTCATTCTCTCTGGGTTCCCTGGGGTTCTTGACCAACTTCAAGTTCGAGAACTTCAGGACCGATTTACAGCGGATCCTGAACGGAAAGGTCAAAACTAATCTGAGAATGAGACTGGAATGTAAGGTCTACCGTAGACACGAGCCTGAGATAGACCCAGAGACCGGCAAGAAGATCTGTGTTGTTGAGCACATTGACACTCATCACATTTTGAACGAAGTCACCATCGACCGTGGTCCATCTCCATTCATTTCCAACTTGGAGCTGTATGGTGACGGTAACCTGATGACAGTTGCTCAGGCCGATGGTATCATTGTTGCTACGCCAACCGGTTCTACCGCCTACTCTCTGAGTGCCGGTGGTTCTCTGATTTACCCAAGTGTCAATGCCATTGCCGTGACGCCTATCTGTCCACACACTTTGAGTTTCAGACCTATCATTCTGCCAGACAGCATGACTTTGAAGGTCAAGGTTGCATTGAAGGCCAGAGGTACCGCCTGGGCTGGTTTCGATGGTAAGGACCGTATCGAGTTGAAGCAAGGTGACTTCATCTCGCTGGGCAACAGTCCATACGTGTTCCCTACGGTGGAATCTACTCCAATTGAGTTCATTGACTCTATCAGCAGAACCATGAACTGGAACGTGAGAGAGCAGCAGAAGTCGTTCACTCACATCTTGTCCCAGAAGAACAAGGAGAAGTACAACACTGAGAAGTCTCGTGAGACCAAGATGAAGAGCGAGGAAGAGGAGATCGAGGAGAGGAAGATGTCTAGGACTGCGTTTGACATGAGTAACTTAAAGGATGCCGTTCCTGAAGAAAAGAACGGTGATGATGATGATGAAGATGAAACTGCAGACAGATGTTTGCTAAAGAAAAAATAATGACCCTTTTTTTTTTTTTTCAAAACTATTATTGTTTTATTTATTTGTCTTCTTTTTTTTAATTGTTTCCCGCCTTTATATGAAGTAATGTTATGTTGTTTTATTTTTAATAGTAATAATTATAATTTTAAAAGAAAAATCTCTCTTTTGTCAAAAAATAATGAAAAAATCTCAATTTTAAATATGTACATGTCCTTTTTATTATATTTTTTTTTTAGTTTAGTGTTAAGGATACTTAAATAAAAATATATACTTGGGGTGTGTGTGTGTGGAATAAATAGAATATTGAAAGAAAATAAAATCAAATCATTTCAGGAGAGAGAAAAGATAATAAATAAAAAGAAAAAAAAAAGATCAAAGAAGAAGGAAAAAAAAACTAGACGTTTTTACTCTCTTTCTCTCTCTCTCTCTCTTTAATAAATGCATCGTTTTTGTGTTGTTGTTTTTGTTTGTTTTTGTTTTAATCAGAAGTAGCTTTGGTCAAGTAAGCGATCAAATCGTTTCTGTCCTTCTCCTTCTTCAAACCACCGAAGGCCATCTTAGTACCTGGAATGTACTTCTTAGGGTTAGTCAAGTAGTCAGACATGTTATCCTGGTCCCAAGTGATACCCTTCTTGATGTTGGCGTCAGTGTAGGAGTAACCAGCAGCTTGACCAGTCTTTCTACCGAAGATACCGTGTAGATTTGGACCGACCTTGTGTGGACCACCCTTTTCAACAGTGTGACATTGTAGACATCTAGTCTTGAACAAAGTAGCACCTTTCTTTTCGCTTCCTGGAGTGTAACCCATTTTTTATTAATTATTGTATGTGTGTGTTGTGTGTTGTGTGTTTGTATTATTGATAATAATATATATACGGTATTATTACAAAAAACAAAAAAAAAGTTGAAAAGAAACAATGAGACAATAATAATAATACAAGAATGGAAAGGATTAGAAAGAAGATAATAAGATATTGCCTTTATATATATATCCTTTCAAATAAAATGAAAATTGCTCGAGAAAGGAAAAAAAGGATATTATTTACAATAATAGAAAATATTAATTCCGTTATAAACCGTCAAATCGAATCATCCATTTCCGGTAAGGGGGAGGGGGGGGGTTGAAGGGATACCCCGGAAGAAAAGACAGAGACAGAGACAGACAGAGAGAGACAGAAAGATAGAGCTATGTATTTTGTAAATAGACAATTGTGTTTTTTCATCTATACCCTCGAGATGATGATGATATTTTAATAATAATAATGGAAAGTATTGGATAGTACCAGGAACCCAAAGAAAGAGAAGTTTCGTTGTGTTAAAAAAAAAATTCTGGCAATGTTATTGGTTGGCACAGAGAGAAAGCTACACACAGAGAAAGCTACACACACAGAGAGCTACACACACAGAGAGAGAGAGAGAAAGAAGATAACCCGATACACCAAATACACAGATAGATACGCACAGAGAGAGATCAAAAAGGGTCCAAGCACTGGGCCTGCCCCCCCCCCCCCACTCACAGAGAGAGAAGGAAAACCCACCGATAAAATTCTCACACAGAGAGAGAGAGAGAGCTTAGGAAAAGCTCTCTCTCACTTCCTTTTTTCTACAGCCTTGTCTGCGAGTGTGTGTCCGTAGGGTGATGACAGAGAGAGAGAGAGAATTCCAACCCTTTTTGATATACTACGGGATGTACAGCAGAGAGAAACACCCGGAGAACCTGTTTGTGGTGATGTAATGCAAAAAAAAAAAAAAAACAAGAAAAGAAATAAAAAAAGATATCAGTATACGACACACTTAACATTGTACTTCTTATAAAATTGCCTAATCCGGACACTGCACGCTGCTACTGAACGGTGTATCGCTTTTAATGGGCGGGAGAGGGAAGAGGGGGGGAAAGGGAAAGAAAGCTTCTTCTCTCTCTCTCTCTTTGTAGAATATCCCAAATTACATGTACAACAACACTATTAACGCTGTGTCGGTCTTTACGCTTACTGCGCCCGTGTTACAGTGTTTTCCTGCTTTCTCTACTGTCTCTCTCTCTCTCTTGGTAGCTATCTCTCTGTATCCCCTTTCATCATATCATCACATACACACACACACACACACACTCCCTCCCCTTCTAAAAAATAGCACCCTCCATATATTTCTCTCTCAAACGGTCGATTGGAAAATGAAAAAAAATAAAAATTTTTTTTGGAAGAAAAAAAAAATTCGGAAAATGAAAAAAAAAAATTTTTTTCTTCTTCTTCTTCCAAGAAATGCACTCGATGCTTCGACGAAAAATTTTTCACGTGTATTTTTTTTGGGAATATATAAATGTTGTGAAATAATGGGAAAGAGAATTGGAAAAAAAAATTAATTGTCTTTTTTCTCTTCTCTTCTCTTATCTCTCTCTCTCTCTTTTTTTTTTAATTTTAAAATATAGATTAACTAAACATACACAAACCCCACACACATACACACACATATATATACACAATGGCTGAAGAAGAACATACCTTTGAAACCGCTGACGCTGGTTCCTCTACCACCTACCCAATGCAATGTTCTGCTCTAAGAAAGAACGGTTTCGTCGTTATCAAGGGTAGACCATGTAAGATTGTCGACATGTCCACCTCCAAGACCGGTAAGCACGGTCACGCCAAGGTCCATTTGGTCGCTATCGATATCTTCACCGGTAAGAAGTTGGAAGATTTGTCTCCATCCACTCACAACATGGAAGTCCCAGTTGTCAAGAGAACTGAATACCAATTGTTGGACATCGATGACGGTTTCTTGTCTTTGATGACCATGGACGGTGAAACCAAGGACGATGTTAGACACCCAGAAGGTGAATTGGGTGAAACCATGCAATCCTCTTTCGATGAAGGTAAGGACTTGATGGTTACCGTCATCGCCGCTATGGGTGAAGAAGCTGCTATCTCCTTCAAGGAAGCTCCAAGATCTGATTAGAAAAGGAAACAAAAAGATTTTTTTATTTTGTCAATTTCCACAAAATTATCTCTTTTTTTTTATTTTCTTTTACTAATGATTTTCTAATTCTTTCACTAACATATTTATTCACACAATAAACTATACTAAGAAAAATTTTTTAAAAAAAGAATTTAATGTTTTCTGTTGTTGTTTTCTTGTTGGCTATTTGAGGTATCATTTTTTTAATCTATTTTTGCATATCAAAAACCTCATTCAAAGACAGAAAATATAGAAAACAAAAATTATTAAAAAATTTTTCTTTTATAACATTAAAATCGTTTCAATTTAAAAAAAAATAACTTTCTTTTGTTGAAACGTTGGAGGAAATTAAAACAAAAAAAAAAGAAACAAGGAGTTTTTGTATAAAAGCCTTTGTTTCATTTTCTATTTTATTTCTTTCACAAAAACGATCATCCAAAGCTCACAAACTTTTTTTTTTTAAAGAAAACCTTTTTACAAAAAGAAAGGATATATATTTATATATGTATATTTAATTATTATTGATTTTTTTTTTTTTACTGTACTTTTATTTCTTATAATATTAAAGAACCAAATGTTTTTTTTGTGCTAATACTATCAATTGAACAATAATTTGATCCTATTGCAGCTCGACGACGTAAGTGAAAAAAAAATTTTTATTCAACTCATCGCAGAAAAAAAAAATATTTTTGTTGAGGTGGTGGCGAAAAAATCAAAGTCGATCACTCATTTTCTGTTATCTCAGTGAGGTTAAGAGTGGTTTTGCTGCTACTTAAAGGTACTTTGCAAAACACAAACCATTCAGTTACAATGGCAACTTGGCCGAGTGGTTAAGGCGAAAGATTAGAAATCTTTTGGGCTCTGCCCGCGCAGGTTCGAATCCTGCAGTTGTCGTTACTTTTTATTATTTTTTTTTTATCCCAGTAGCCTTTTTTTTTTTAATGTTTAGTGGAATTGTTCTATTTTTTTATGTGTCGATGTTACCAAAGTTAGTTAACATCCATATGTAGGCATTTTCAATTTAAATATTACGTTGTATTACTTTATTAATTTTATATTATTACAATTCTATTCTAGTAAAAAACAAATAAACATCTATTACGTTTTCATTCGTCAATTATCATTTGTGATTGACTTTGAGCTTTGTACTGTTCTAAGATAACATAAAACTGCTCTTTGTCAAGGCTCTCCCATTTGTATACTTTTAGTCCACCTTCCACGGTATGAACAATGAGGCTATCACCAATCAGTCTCTCTAGCCTTTCAAGGATGTCCTGTGCTTCTTCATGGCCAATTGGGTTGTTACTGCTTTGCATGCTATCGACGATCAACGTGGTCAAGTAACTGCTGGTGTAGGGCTCCTTCCATCGCAGCGAGAACAGCATCTCGAACACTTGTTTCATCTTGACTGTCAAAAATTGCTCGTATTTATTCTTACGTTGCGATAACAGTGCAGCAGACCTCCTCTCCTTTTCTCTTAGTCTTTGCAACAAGTTTTCTTGTGAGTCGTATGGTTTCTCTCTATATTCGAATTTCTCCCCTGGGTTACTAATGTATTTTGCAGGTGCCATTTTCCTCGTGTTCGACAGCTTGTTGTTGACATTTGTGTCCTTACTTCTAGTGAAGGGTTCCATGCTGTGTCTACCGTCACTGCCTCTCCGCTTATTTATCTTGAACACGGGTACGCTGCTTGGTACCGTTTTCAGAGTAATTGCATTACTGTACCACTTTTCTAGCTGCTTTACAAAATCGAGTTTTCTAGAACTGCTGGTTAACATCGCCAGTGGGTCCCTCTTCGGTATCTTCACAGTCAAGTCACCGTTGGAGTTCAAGTCTACCTCATAGGCACCCGGCCACACAGTGATAATCCTCAAGAAATCATCAGCGGTGACCTTTCTCTTCATCATGTTTGTTATATGTGGCAGGATAAGATGTAGTCCCGGTGGAACGCTCGTTGATCTCGACATTGCATATAACGATATCACAGTTTCGCTTACTGAGAACAAGGCCTTCAAATAATCAATCTGGTCTTTCAGTTTGAGTATGGCGTATTCACGAGGGTAGTATTCTGAGGACACTTTATCGAAATCCAGAATCTGCTGGTCCAGCAACAATTGCGCCACGGTCTTGTTTCCAACCTCCATCGTGAGGGAAGGGAACAACGTCAATTGAATCACGTTACGCTGTGGGTTCACTTGTATAGGCGAGGTAGTGTGCATTGAGTTCGACACTGCGGCCATAAGGTCCCCAGTGTGCAACAACAAACAGTCCGGCTCCTCAATTGTGACCCAGTTGTTCTCGTCGGTACTAATTGTTGCTGGTTTCACCCTAACCCCCTGCGCCACGGGTATCACAGTCAGCAGACCCACATCCTTCTGCATAATGTACTCTGCTGTGTCAAACTCGTATTCCAAGTTAGACCCATCCGGAAGCACGGTATGGCTAGTATCAATGTCATGATAAAACCGTCTGAGCTTTGTGGCATGTACCGAGTCATCCACTAACTGTGTTGTTGTCGTAACATCCAGAGACTTGAGACATAGCTGAGTGAAATACAACACAATTTTGGACAGCCGGGAATACACTTTTTTCAAAGCAGGGTCTCTTATGGCTCTATCAAACTTGAACTGCGTATCTGTGGTCCTGATATACTGTTCCAGCAGTATATCTTCCTCCCATTGCAAAACCCCAGTAAAATTGGAATCAAACCCCTGTGACACATCGACAGCACCCAATTGCTGCACTTCCAAATCCAATTTTGCTTTATTAGCATAATTCTTCAGCAAGAAAGTGTCATGGTTGACCAGTATCTCCTTCAGCAAAGCACACAACTCTTCCTCCTCTCCAGAAACCAGATCCAAATCAATAACAGGCACTTTAAAACTCATTTTCTGTCCCCTTCCTCTCCCAACTTCAAATTTTCAAATAGAATTGCAGTATATGTTGTAAATTCTGTATGATGAATCAAAGACTGCATTGCCAATACTGTTAACTGTAAATAGTGTAAGTTATATATTGAAACTAGTAGAATATAACAAAATTATTTCAGAATAAAGTTACCCTGATATATGATTACCCTGAAACATTATTACCCTGAAATACGTTACCCTGACACCAGAACCACTGGGTAACAACCCGAACCCTTCCACACCGAAAAAGATTTCTAAAGAAAAAAAATAATTTGGGATCGCTGCAAAGGGGAGAAAAAACTGGTACAGCTCGCAGTGAGAGAGAGAGAGAGAGAGAGAGAGTCACACTCACAGAGAGAAACAGAGGAAGAGTATCGAATCTCTTGGAATTTTTACTGTGGAATCTCGTGGAAATATCTATAATTTTCTAGAGTGGTTTGTACGTTGGTTTCTCAGGGAGTGAGATGTTTGAGGCGGGGGGGGGAGGGGGAACTCTGGAGGGCTCTCTAGCTGTCACACACACACACAGTGTTGTGTGTCACACAGTGTTGTGTGTCACACAGTATAAATACTTCACAAGGGGGGGGACACTTTCTTCTTTCTTCTCTCTCTCTCTCAATTCCTTCATTTCTTTTTTCTTGCATTGGCGGCTAAATTTTTATATTTGATATATTGATTTTCTTTTTTTCTTCTTCAGTTCAGATATACCAAACAATAAAATAATAATAATAATACAAATATGTTGAGTGCTAGGAAGGTAGTGCAGAGTAATGCAGTTCGTGGTGTTAGTAAGAGATGGCAATCTACCTCTAAAGTACAAGGGCAAGTGATTGGTATTGATCTGGGTACTACTAACTCTGCTGTTGCCGTGATGGAAGGGAAAGTTCCTAAGATCATTGAGAACGCTGAGGGTGCCAGAACCACACCTTCTGTTGTTGCCTTCACCAAGGAAGGTGAGAGGCTTGTGGGTATCCCAGCCAAGCGTCAAGCTGTGGTTAACCCTGAGAACACTCTGTTTGCCACTAAGCGTTTGATAGGTCGTCGTTTCGAGGATGCCGAGGTGCAGAGAGATATCAAGCAAGTTCCATACAAGATTGTCAAGCACAGTAACGGTGACGCCTGGGTTGAGGCCCGTGGCCAGCGTTACTCTCCAGCGCAGATCGGTGGGTTTGTGTTGAACAAGATGAAGGAGACCGCTGAGGCTTACTTGGGTAAAGCTGCCAAGAACGCCGTGGTCACCGTGCCAGCTTACTTTAACGACTCCCAGAGACAGGCCACCAAGGATGCCGGTCAGATTGTTGGTTTGAATGTGTTGCGTGTGGTTAACGAGCCTACCGCTGCTGCGTTGGCCTACGGTCTGGAGAAATCTGACTCCAAGGTCGTCGCTGTCTTTGACTTGGGTGGTGGTACTTTCGATATCTCCATCCTAGATATCGACAACGGTGTCTTTGAAGTCAAGTCCACTAACGGTGACACCCACTTGGGTGGTGAGGATTTCGATATCTACTTGTTGAGAGAGATTGTCTCTCGTTTCAAGACCGAGTCTGGTATTGACTTGGAAAACGACCGTATGGCTATCCAAAGAATCAGAGAGGCTGCCGAAAAGGCTAAGATTGAGTTGTCCTCTACTGTGTCCACCGAGATTAATCTGCCTTTCATCACTGCCGATGCATCTGGTCCAAAGCATATTAACATGAAGTTCAGCAGAGCTCAATTCGAGACTTTGACCGAGCCATTGATCAAGAGAACCATTGACCCAGTCAAGAAGGCCTTGAAGGACGCTAACTTGTCTACCTCCGACATCTCCGATGTCTTGTTAGTCGGTGGTATGTCTAGAATGCCAAAGGTTGTCGAGACCGTCAAGCAATTGTTCGGTAAGGAGCCTTCTAAGGCCGTTAACCCAGATGAAGCTGTTGCCATTGGTGCTGCCATCCAAGGTGCTGTCCTGTCCGGTGAAGTCACCGACGTTCTACTGTTAGATGTCACTCCATTGTCTCTAGGTATTGAGACTCTAGGTGGTGTCTTCACCAGATTAATTCCAAGAAACACCACTATTCCAACCAAAAAGTCTCAAATTTTCTCCACCGCAGCTGCTGGTCAGACTTCCGTTGAAATTAGAGTCTTCCAAGGTGAAAGAGAACTTGTGAGAGACAACAAGTTGATTGGCAACTTCAACTTGTCTGGTATTCCACCAGCTCCAAAGGGTGTCCCACAAATTGAGGTCACCTTCGACATCGATGCCGATGGTATCATCAACGTTTCTGCTAGAGACAAGGCCACCAACAAGGATGCTTCCATTACTGTTGCTGGTTCATCTGGTTTATCAGATGCCGAAATCGAACAAATGGTTAACGATGCCGAGAAGTTCAAGAGTCAAGATGAGGCTAGAAGACAAGCCATTGAGACTGCTAACAAGGCTGACCAATTGGCCACTGACACTGAGAACTCTTTGAAGGAATTCGAAGGTAAGGTCGACAAAGCCGAAGCTCAAAAGGTTAAGGACGATGTTGCTGCTCTAAAGGAACTAGTCGCAAGAGTCCAAGCCGGTGAGGAAGTCGATGCTGAACAATTGAAGACCAAGACCGACGAACTACAAACTTCTTCCATGAAGCTGTTTGAACAAATGTACAAGAACCAAGCTGAAAACAACGGCGGTTCCTCTGAAGGTTCTAACCCAAACCCAGAAAACAAGCAATAAAGATAATAGAGAATTTTCTTAAGATAGATTAACCCTCCCCCTTCTAAAAGGGAGCTGAGTAAAAGAATTACGAAAAAGTAGCATCTGCTTCCTTTCCTTGTATATATTATAATAATTCTTTTATCTTTCAACGCCTCCGTCACGCAATATTTATTATTCACAATTTTAGTTTTCACTCTTTGTGTTCCATTCATTATATTTTGTTTGCCCCTCAGTTTACTCATTCCAATTATGTTGTGTTAAGAAAAGGGAATACCCAATATATATATTTTTGGTTATTAAAAAGAAAGGTTTCTCTTTTATGTTATTGTTGATAATAAGTTTATTATTATTATTTTTTTTCCAATCAAAAAAATAGGCTGAACAAGAAATAAAACATGTGTATATCCAACTCTGTAAATAGTTCATTACTCAATAAATAAGCTTCTTCATTTAAAAGTTTTCAACACAAACCCAGCCTCTCTCTTGCGCTTTTCACCTGTTACCGTAAATTAAAATTTCTCCGGGCCGATTTTCCACCATTTCCATTTTTTTAAAGGAAGAAAAAAAAAAAAAGGTCAGAAGGGGAAAAAGGGTTCACACACTTGCACACTCACATACATTAGAAAAACTCTCCATTTTTGAGTTCCTTCAACTATTGAAACTATAAAGCTAGGAAATTAGATCATACAAAAACGCTACCAGATCCTATCCTTTTCAAGAACCGCTTTTGTATTTGGTAATAATAAACTATTATAAAGAACTCACATACTCTCGAGAAGTCTAAACTTCAAGAACAAAGGGAAAAAAAAAAAGAGATTATCCTTAGAACAAATAATAATTTGAAATTACAATAGAATGGAGATCAGAATTTCACCATTGACTAGAATCATATCGCTGTCCGGGTTTCTAGCCTCGGGGTTCCTGTTCGTGATATTGAGCTGTGCGCTATACCACAACTACTACCCGCTGTTCGGCACTATGATATTCCTGTTGGCCCCAATACCCAACTCACTATTTGGCAAGCGTGGGTTTGACACCTCTGACTTCATGTCCGACGCCGCCACTAATGCCCGTGACTTCGGTCATTTCCTCACAGGTATGCTTGTTACTAGTGGTGTTGTTCTACCGATGGTGTTCTACCATTGCCAGCTGATAGGATCTGTCAGTTGTGTTATGAGTATGGCTGGTGGGTTGATTATCTATTTGAGTATAATCATTTTCTCATGGTTCTTCAACTCCTCCTGGGAAAGTGAAGAAGACAACTTATTCGGTTAAAAAAAAAAAGAAATGAAGATGAAATGAAAGAAGTGGAGAGAACAATACTTTAATACTGCATATTATTAAAAAAAAACAACCAAAAAAAAAGAATATTCAAATTACAATCCCCCCCAAGTACTATCAACCAGACATATACTTGTACATGCCATGGTAATAGTGACTGTGGGTGACAAGGCAACATCAATATTAACAATAATAATAAAAAAGTAAAATTAGTAAATATATAGCTTTTAATGAAATAACAAAAAAAAAAATATAAGCACAGGTTGACTTGTCAAAACAGAATATAATAAAAATCAATTAACCTCTCCATGTAAGCACAACTACACGATCAGACTCCTAAAAAATTTTAACGGATTTGTATAGCGCCGTGGCGCAGTGGAAGCGCGCAGGGCTCATAACCCTGATGTCCCTTGATCGAAACAAGGCGGCGCTATTATTTTTTTTAATTTTTTTTTTTAATGTTTTATTTAATGACGTATGAAAGGATATAATTTTTTTTTAGTAAATAACCTAATATGTGGCAAGAACGCTATGGAACTTACCGGGATAACGTCTTGATAGAGGGAAATCAATTCAAAGTATACTTATCTGCAATACTTTTCTTTTGCCTCATACTAATACCACCTTTTTCTGTGTATTCAGTTATAGCTTGAACCATCTTGAAATCTTATCTAAACCCTATTCAACTGATGTCATTGAAAGTACAAAACATCCGTGTAAAATATACATGTCAGTAAGATTAAATACTAATATTGTATACTTTGTTTTGTATAACAAGAGTAAAACAAGTACATATACACACACACCCCGTGTACCATCACTACAAACGAAAATCCCTTGCCCGAATTTTTTTTTTTTCCTTCTTTTTTCCGTTTTGATTGCACACACATACACACCAATTATTTTTTTTTTTTTTTTATTTTCCTTTAACTCACGCATTAAATATTCCAAAATTTCTAATTCTTTTTGGGATTAGCTTCAGCTATCATTAACAAAGTCATTGATTAGTTTTTGAATCATTATTTGGTCTTTGATTTGTTAAGAGTATTCAAAGAGAAATAAGAAAGGAAAGTTTTTTTGGAAGAAGCAAAAAAACTATTTTTGATTACAACCCTTTTTTCCTTTATTGAAAACCCAATTTAGAAAAAAAGATAAAGAACAAATATCATCTTTAAAGAAAAGAGAAAATAAACAATGTCTGAACTGTGTCCTGTATACGCTCCATTTTTTGGTGCCATTGGTTGTGCTGCAGCCATTATTTTCACCTCTCTGGGTGCTGCATACGGTACTGCTAAGTCTGGTGTCGGTGTATGTGTTACCTGTGTCCTAAGACCAGATCTATTGATTAAGAGTATCGTCCCTATCGTTATGGCTGGTATTATTGCCATTTACGGTCTGGTCGTCTCTGTTTTGATCAGTTCTTCTCTGACCCAAAAGCAAGCTTTGTACACTGGTTTTGTCCAATTGGGTGCTGGTCTTTCAGTTGGTCTAAGTGGTCTAGCTGCTGGTTTCGCCATTGGTATTGTCGGTGACGCTGGTGTCAGAGGTACTGCCCAACAACCAAGATTGTTCGTTGGTATGATTTTGATTTTGATTTTCTCTGAAGTTTTGGGTTTGTACGGTTTGATTGTCGCTTTGTTGATGAACTCTAGAGCTACTCAAGATGTTATCTGTTAAATAACATAGAAAAAAAATATGAATATAAAAATAACAATGAAGAAAACAAGGATTTATGTCACTTCCTGTAAGGACTACTGATTTGCTTTCCTTATGTTACTATAAATCTTTTTTTTTTCTCTCTCAAAAACATCAAAATAAAACTTGAGTTGACTTTTTTATCTACAACTTTTGTTTAATAATGAACATTCGAAAGATATTCCCTTTATCAAATAAATCAATCTCAAAAAAAACAACAACAACAAAACACAAATAAACTGGAAAAAGGAAATCATACAACGTGGAAGGAAAATTATCCTTCCTTTTCATTTATATAAATAAATTTATTATATTTTGTATTTTCTTTCTATATTAATCTATAACTTTATATTATGTCAATTATATTTGTCTTCTAACAAATTTCAAAATTACTCGTTATGAATAAATCAATTGTAAAGATAATCATTGATCAAACATCAACAAAGATTGGAAATTATATGAAAACAAAATGATAACAAAAAAAAAAGAAGAAGCTCAATTAAATATATATCCTACATAAGGTTTTGACACAATTTGTAGTTCAACATCTTCCTTACCTCTCTTTGCATTGATTGCAAGTCTTTTGGGAACTCTTTACACACTAAGTCATCTGATAGTAATTTTTGATAAAACTTTTGAGATTCTTCATCATCATCATCCCACTTACTTCCTAGGGCTTCCATAATAAGTAGAATTGTGTCTTCATTCAGCAATACTTTTTTATCATTCAAAAACCTAGGATACAGGTACTTTGCGATTAAAAGAACTAGATATTGCTTCGGTAGATAGGTGAAATCAAGTAACGAGACTAAGGAACCCAAGGCACCTACAGTATCTCCCTTATTCCATTTCTTGAAAAATTCTGATAGAACAGCGTATGGAGCAAGGGATTGTTTCATAGCATCCGTTACCACACTGTTTAGGACCTCATCTGGAATTAGTTCGGAACTATTTTGGATATTATCAACAATGCGGTTAAGAACATCATCATCTAACTGCTTCCCTAAGAAAGCTGCATTTTCAAATATCATCCATGAGTATTTTTTCACCCAGTCAAAGCGACCGGCTCTGCTGAAATTAGCTATGGCTTCAACTGTATTTCCGCTATTAAGCATTTGGTTACCGAGTATAGTATATATTTCTCTAGCAACTTCTGGTAGTTTCCATTTTGCACATACAGTTAAAGCCCATTCAATATCATCATTTGTCTCAAAAGGATAGTGAGGAAGTAATTCTCCTAGACACGATTTTACAGAACTAGGGTCGTTGTATGGTGATAGTGAGATCAAACCAATGGCTACAGGCCAAACGCTCTTTACATCCATTGAACATAATTCTAGAGCAAAATTGTTTAATAAAAAGCTTGCCATACCATTCTTCTGAGCAAATATATCATCAGCACAATCATCTTCAATGTTGTTATCCACATTCCCACCAATAATCGCATATCTATCAACCAACAGTCCAGATGCCTCACACAATGCAGCAGTGAAACTAGCAGTGCAAGTATCTAACGATTCCATAGTAGGTAGGATAGGAAATATATTATTTTCGATGATATCAACACATGATTTTTCCCATGGACTTGTAACATCAATTGGGAATTTGTTAACTGAAAGTGCAAGGTACTCCTGCACCAAGTCAGTTGAAGGGATATAATACAACAGGAAACCAGAAATTGCTTCATACCACAGAGAGGAATATTGAAGTATTCTGACCTGATTACCTGCCAGTAAAGACAACGTATCGTCAAAGTAATCACGTAGTTCACCAGATAGAGAGACATCTGCTTCTACAAAATTTGATTGCAATTCCAATGCTGCAGATTTCCATTCTTTAAAGGACTCTTCAGAGTCATGAGGATATTCTCTTAGAAGTGTTATCAAATCCTGATAAGCATTCATAGATACCTCACATGTACCATTCAAAAATTCTTCTAGTCTAGATTTTTTTAGAGTGTTTACAGCTTGTTCATGTAATCCTCTTAGTAATAATTGATTCACCAATTTCCAAAAATTTGATGTCTTATATGCAGGGGTTTCATCATCATTCTCAAATACACTTTCAATAAATTCAATGGTAGGTTCACCATCTGCTCTGTTCACCCAACTTAGCAAGGCCTTGAAGAATGTTCCTCTATTTTCTGTACTTCCAATGAATTGAAATGCCTGTAAGCAGTATAGTATAACCAAGGATTGTTCAAGATCCAATAGTCTTTCCTTATTAGAAGGTAGGGTTTTGTCGTAAGATTCAATCAAAAATTCGAGTTCGGTGATCTGTGATTCCAGTGCCATATTTAAAACTTCCGTATGTTCCTTGTCATATGAAGAACTAATGACACCAATAGTAGGTCTTGAAAACACTTTATGATTCCCTAAACCACTGTAAATTCCGTATAGGTTATTAATGTACGCGATGTATGCTGGATTGCCATCCTTTTTTGGCAGTTCAACGGGGTATAACTTTGTATCATCTTTGGATTTCTCATGTGTCATTCCGCTGTCAGACATCTTCCCAAATTTATAAACTAATGGAGAATCACGAGGGTTTTTAGGGAAATTACCATCATTAATAGGAACTATAAGAGCACCAGATATAGGATCTTTGATCGAATTCTGTTGACCTGGCAACTTTTGATACCCATCATCGTTAACAAAATCCAAGCTATCTACATCCATAAGTAGATCGTTCAACATCTTTTCGTAATTTTTTTTTTTTTCAATATATTGAATTGAGTTCTTTTATTTTGCAAAGAAAACTTTTAAAGGTGATATTCTTGCTTCTTAATATAATAATTAATAGTGGGATCCCAGATTGAAATATCCCAATGGAAATTTTAATAGTAAAGGTCAACTATTCAACAGGTTTTGAATCCGTTACTGTCCTTTAAACGACTAATAAATTACACAATTTTGCGAATTACCAATTCCATTTTTGATGGTTTGTTTTCAATTAAAGCTCCATCGATTCCCAAAGGGTCCAAAACACAATAAAAAAAAAATTTCAAAATTATTACCCGGAATCATTAACCGAGGAATATACGGCAATAATACGTCATTCATCATTTAATATATAATGATACACTGGTTATATTATATATACTGTTATATTCAGACGGTATAATACAAGCTATACTAAAAATTGGAATTCAAGAAAATTTCTATTCAAATCAATTTAATAATTATACAATTATACAGTTAAAATGAATGACTTAGGTTTGAGATATTGACGTGATAACAATTGAATAAATATGGATTTCCAATCAAATAAACAAATACAACCGTATTGAAGAGAAGTCAGACAATAATATACCTATTGCGAATACCTGAAGTTGCTAAAAAATCATTGCAATGCAGACATGTATTTACTTTAAATATGCGTTATAACGAATTTTCACATGGATTTTCAAAAAATTTTCAGAGCTCATCGCAAGCTCATCGATTTTTATTTTTATTTTTATTTTTTATTTTAAATATTGTTATTTTAACTCAGTACCTCAATATTCTGATATTGAATTTCAGCTTCTCAATTTCTATATATCCAGATATTTTAATTTGATAATTTCACTATAGCTTTCCAAGGGAACCATCTGGATCATAATCAGAGAAATTTGAAAAATGGTTAAGTTTGATTCTGCGGAACAACTTACCAAGACTCTCAGGTCTAAAACTATCAAAAGTAATGAGGTTGTGGATATAATAGAAGGACTAGATGGGAAATCTCCATATTTCCCAAAGGGTGAAATATTTATTATGGATCTTATAGTTGACAGATGGAATGATCAAAAGAATACGGACTTCAGAGAAAACCCAAAGGTATGGGATCTTTTCAATAAGATGTGGGTGAAAATTGATGACCAAGAATTGCTAAAGGCTACGTTCAAGAACCTTCGTTTTGGAAATATACTGAAATTAGTTCTCGAGGCTTATGCCAATGAGAATAGAAATCCTGCGGAGTTTATGATAAAACTCAATGAAACATTCGAATTGTTAGTTCACTCCATTACCACTTTCCAATTGAATTACGAGACTGCGTCACAGATAATTGCTTACATCATTGACATATGTACAAGAATAAAGTTTGAAGAAAGAGTGTCTACTATTCAAAAGGCTTTGAATCTAACCAATTATAACAGTTATCTTTTGAAAATTAATAGTAAAATGTCTTCTTTCTTCTCTGAAACTCTATTACTTCCCATTTTAAACTATATCACAAAACTAGAGGGTTCTCCTAAGGATGCGAACTTAATTGAAAATATGCAAGGTTTTGTTGTTACCTTTTTATTTAATGAAAAAGTAATCGGTCTTGAATCATCCAAGTTATTAGAGAAGTTTTTTGACAACAAAACAATTGACAATGAATCAGCAGTTAGCTTTTTCGCTATCGCTATGAATTCCCTTTCTAGAAAAAACTTCAAACAATTAGAACCTATATTTCTTCAGGTAACAAAGAATAGAAACGATGTAACTCCAACTCTATTGAGTAAATTGGCATCTACAAAGAAGACGTTGTCACATGAATTTTTAGAAATACTTATGAAGGAAACACTAAAAAATATTACAGACCACCAGCTGAACGGAAATTTTGATCGTAATTGGGTGCTACTACAATATATCCTACAATTAGATATTGAATTAGGTATCAAATTTTCAAATGAAATTCTTGACCTTTTAGTCAACCATTACAAAGAATTAAGTGAGAAATGCCTGGATCTATGGGCAGAGTTAATCAAATGCCACATTTCAGCCAGAGAATTCTATAATTTCTTTTCCAAACTGAAGAGTTATTTTGCCTCTGGAGATGATAAGTTAGCGATCTTGAAAAACAAATCATTTTCAACAAAAATTAGTAAATCTTTAACATTATTGTCAAATTCCCAACTGAAAGATTTAATTACCGAGTACATAACCGAGATTACATCAAATAATCTTTCCCAGATATCTGCTAGATTATTTACAATTCTGCTAGAAGGTTTTCAATACCTAGAAACGTCGTCTGTATTAGAGTTTAAACCACTGCTCTCAAATATTTTTGATATTGAAGATACAACTTATCCCGAACAATGGGCCATCAAGTTCCATATCATGGACCTTTACGATGACATAGTCGAGAAAGAAAACTTTGTCTCGTTTACATCAGAATCAAACCTAGATAAAATCTTATCTAAAAACTTTGATAATTTTGAGATTTACTTATTTTTCTTGAAGATTCGTGAATTTTTTGCATATTCCATGAAACCTGTTGAAAACCAGTTGATGAATTACTTAGATAAATCTGATAATAAACTGGAACATACAATGTATCTAGTGTCAAACTGGTTTACCGCAATTAACATGTGCTTTGATATTTCAAATATCGAAACTCTTATAAATATAGTTTGTCAGGATGAGAAGTTAGAAAACCTTCGGAAGTTGATTGAAGACGATGACATATTTGAAGAGCCTTTACTCACTGCATCAATTATTAAAAACATTTCTCAGAATCTTGCTAATCCTCAAGCTTCAAAGATTCTACAGTTAATCCCAATACAATGTTTTAATAAAAACAACAGAATTCAAATTATAGACACCATTTCCGAACTTGACGACATTAACGAAGAGCATTGCCAGGCATTGGTACATTTACTCGAATTTCCAACCTTTAAAAGCAAAATTGAAACTAAGCCAGGCATGTTATTCAAATTATATGAGACACTTGTTATTAAAAACAAACTGAATGAGGAGATTTTCGATTGCATATGGAATCAGCATATGAATAAGTCCTCGGACAGTATCAGCCAGCAATTTATGGATGATGTAATTGAACAAATCAAATCAAATTTGTTAAAGGGAAACTTTACAAAAATTTATTTCTTCATTGCATATATAATTGTTAAAAATGAGCAAAACAATAGTTTGAATGATTTTAAGTTTGAGATCATTGACAAGATTCCAACTTTTGTTGCTCAGAGCAATGATTATTATACAATTGCATGGATTTTGGAATGCTTCTATAATATTATTGCCGAGATGGACATTACTTCAATTAAAAATGCTGTTACAGATTGCATAGATCACATAACTAAATCAGCTGAACTGGTCAATGATGGAGAAATAAAATCTTCATTGTTTTTATTATACACGCTCATTAATGAAGATGATTTGCATTTTGTGTTTTCCCATTACCTCTGCTTCAGGAAGGAAGGAATTAATCCCTCTAAGCTGAAAATTGGTTTACAAAAATTAGTTTCTTCAACGGCGGAAATTGATACTGCAAGATACAATAGAGCTATAACAGCCATTAACTTGTCAATCAATGATTCTAGCAGAGATTGTATGCCATATTTAATAGAGATTTTGAATCTCCTAATCAAATATATCGAAAAAGAGAATAAAATAGGTTCTAAATTGATCTTGAGAACTATTAGTACACTCTACACTAATCTTTCCAAATACAACCCAACAGGCATTGACGGAATTGATTTTGTTGAAACATTACATGAACTATGTATAAAAAAATCATGGATATTCGATCAATACACACTAGAACAGTTACTACCACTATCCCTTGATCTGAGTTACAGATATGTATTTGACAGAGATTCCTCAACTCACAAGTCAAATGAAGAATTGTTAATTGCCGTTTTCAAACTTCTCACAGCTCTTTTAAATATCCACAGAGTCAAATTCAATCAACGTTTCCATATTATCAATACCTTCTATTGCCAAATGATGGAATATGTCCTCAACTACAAAACCTATAATTTAACAATCAATTCTGTTAAAGTTTTGGCAAGGAGTATTGTTAATTATTGTGAACCTAATATTTCCAACAGTAAATCAACGAACAGGTCATATTCTAATATTAATGTTGTGAAACAGGCTCTGAGAAAACATGTTCCAATCATTTTGGTTAAATATATCGAATTGATAGTTAGTCCATCAGGAAGCATTGAGAATAATGTTAGACACGAAATGAGCCCTGCTATCTTTGCAATCTTCGATCTCCTCTCTAGCAATGAACTCCAAACTATGAGTACTTTATTGGATAATTCTGGTCGCCAATATCTAAAATCATTGTACAGTGACTACAAGAAGGTAGGAAAATGGCAAGAAAATTAAACATATTCTAAAACAGATATTTCTCTTAATAAGATAAAAAACATCGAGTCCTCATTTTTTCTATATTTACAATCTATAGACAGTAACTATTGCATATATAATTTCATTATTATATTTTCTTTCCGAATAAACTCACAACAGCTCTGATTAATGAAAAGAACCTTTCATTTAAGTTCTCATTAAACGCGTAAAGAGGACCTTCTAATTCTCTATATTTACCTCTGGAGAATCTTAAAATGTCCTTTCTTGTTATTACACCTTCAATACATCCACTTTCTTCAATGATAATAATTTTACAACCTAAATGTCTAAAGGTATCGTACAACTGTCCTGTTTCCATAGTAGGCTTAACCATGACAGGCGATTTGTTGATAATATCACCAAACTGAAATTCTGCTTGTTCAAAATCACTTGCTGGGAATTCGGTTAGATGAAGAATTCGAATATCAGTCTCTAAATTATCACTTACAATTGCGTGCAATTTTTTAACCAAGTGTCTTCTTAAAACATAACCGACACAATACTTTGCATCTTCATGCATATCATCAGCTTTTACAATTGGATATCCACTGAAAATTTGACTTGAATCACCAAACAAAATTTTGTATAGCTCAGAAATCATTATTTTGTCTGGTAAAACAACCAAATGCTTTGTCATAATTTGTCCAGCAGAATAATCAGACATGAAAGGCTCCTTACCATCCTCTTCTAAAAATGGGAAACCATTTACCTCAACCATCTGATCCGAAATACCACCATTATAGCCGAATGAAGCCAAAATTATTCTGGTCATAGCAACCACAATCATTGTAGGAATAATATAAATGAATGCACCAGTCAATTCAAACATGATTACAACAACTGTTAAGGTTAGATTTGTGATACCACAAAGGGCAGCAGCAGCACCCAAAAAGGCATATGCACCAGGTGTTATACTATTCGTCTCAAAGATATATCTCTCTGCCAATAAACTTATTGCTCTACCAAAAGAAGCACCAACTGCCATAGAAGGAACAAAAATACCGGCTGGAACCCTGGCTCCATATGAGACAATCACGAAATGTATTCTAATAACCGTGGCAATAACAAGTGTAATAAATTGTCTGGTAAAATCTACAATTTGAGAATTTGAATCGATTTGACATAGCTTATGCGCAAAAGCAGATGAGTTATCATTCTTAACACATTCATGGAATAAAATACCCATACCCTCTGTCATATCTAGCTTCAAAAATTCATTGAAGTATGAAACAAGTGATGTAATAAATACTAAAACCAAAACTTCTTGGACCTGCCATTTGGATAAATACTTCTTCCTAAAGTTAACATATTTGATGTTCCATTTGCTAACATAGATGCCGTACAAACCACCAAAAATACCAAGAAATATGAAAATTGGAACTTCTTGAACTTTCCAGTCACGGTCATAAGTAACATGGAAAAGTACAATATTGCCATTTCTAAATGGGTTAATAGTTTTAAGGGTTGTGATAGCAACCAACGCGACATAGTATGATTTCCACAAGGTAGATGAGTTAAAGCTTGCACCGGAAGCAATCTCTTCAATTCCGAACAGCACACCACCGATAGGTGCCCCAAAGGCAACTGCAACACCGGCACCACTACCTGCTGTTAGATATTGTGCTGTGGAAGCAAACGTCATATTGTCCTTAAGAAGATGACTTGCTACAACAAACGCACAACATGCCGCATAATGAACAGAAGGCCCTTCCTTACCAATGCTTAACCCAGATGAAATAGTCAAAGGAAGTGCTATACTTTTAACAACCAATGTACTTAGTTGCAAAAATGACTTTTGATATTCAAAACCAGAAACCCAGACTTTAATCTCTGATATACCAGATCCTGTAGCCATTGGTGCTATATATTTAATCATCAGAGCACTAATCAACCCAAAAATCATAGATAAAGTAATAAATATCAGGAAAGGCGCAATGTGACCTGACCAGTCGGTCCATATACCTTGTTCAACACATTCAAACTCAGCTCTCTTAAATAGATAACGTGCTGAACTATCAGTAGTATCCTCTACTACACCATTGCAACAGAATGACTTGTTCAAAAACCAGTTTCTAGTACAATGCCCAGTCTTCCAATTAACTAGTGTCTCGGTGAATACCTGTATAAAACCAGCAAAACAACCTATAGTAACGGCAATTGCTGTCAGTGTGACAAAAATCTTCATACGGTCCCATAACCACTCTAGGTAACCATGGTATTTTTTGTTAAAATATTCTCTTTCAGAGTTCGGTACGAGTACCACAGGTCTATTATCTGCAATTCTATCAATTGTAACAAACTTATCAAAGGCCTGCGTTTCCGGTATTCCGTTGTATTTCTTCAAATCGATGTTATCTGAATGAGACATCTCATCGGTATGCTCGTCTATAGAAAATGAATCTCTGCCCATTACTCAATTCAATACCAGGAACAGCTCTGTTAAGATTCTATATTTCTCCAATACAACAGTTGAACAATTGAAAACAATATAAAGGATATAATGTACTAAAAGGGTTGCCTATCCTTTTACCTTATAGGTCTAATCTCCCTGTAATAAGTTCTTATTTAAGGTGCGATGTTTCCACCTATTTTTCTTTTTCGTAGTAACAGACCAAACCATAATAACACGTATATATATATAAATAGATTTTGGTTCAAGTAATAAAAAATTGTTCTTCATTAAAAATAAATATATTATTAAATCATTAAATATTAAAACTGACTTGGTTATGATCAAATACTAAAGCCGACTTGGTTATCAGTTTTTATATATTTTCATATCTATAAATCGTAATTCACTGTCTTCGTCAGTGCCATCCACGTAAGCTATTTCAGGTAGATATTCTTCCAGCTGTTCTGCGATGTCCTCCGAAATTGCGATACCTTTATCAATAGAAATAGCATAACAATTGTTAGTTTCCGTAATTAGACGAAACAAATCTACTCTTCTATCGAGTACGTAGCTGGAAGTATTTGTATTCTCATGGTGAGTTGATTGACTGGATACTAGTTTAACAGCACTGGATAACATAAATTCATGGTATCCAAATGAACCTCCTGGCATAACAAATGCAATGATCACCTGTTTTGAATTGTTTATTAATAAGAAATATGATGTGCCATTTAATTCTTTACAATTCAAACTGTCAATCTTGCTGTCATTATCAAGAATATTATTGAACGGTATAATGTTTTTATTGATGACAGCTCTGAATTCCAAAAATAAATCATCCGGCTGTTGAAAGTTTTTATTTTTGGTAGATGACAGAACTTCATATTCCACAATGCCTCTAAACTTATCTTGAACCAAGACACGGCTACTAAATTGCGTCTTGAATGTCGGTTGTGAGATTGGTTTCATAAGCTCGGAAAAATATGGCTTTAAGCTTAAGGCGCAGCTTATTCCAAAAGGCTTGTTTGAGATTAGGTCAATAATGAACCTGCTTTCTTTCACCAAATAATCTATTTGATAGACTGTGATTGTATCACCTCCAACCAAAAAAGTTCTGTACAAATAGTTTTGCACTGTGTTTACAGTAAAACCAGTAGAAATTGAAGCTTCCAAAGTTAATTTTCCAGTATCTTCTTCAACAGAAAAGAGTAGTAGATTTTCTGGGCTGTCGAAAAAAGCACTCTCTTCAAGACTTGAAGTATCAAGAGCTACCACGATACACCGTGAGATTGCAAATATTTTAGCATAGCTTATCTGACCTTTCTTAAATTCATTTAGTCTGTCATTATGCTGATAATCTACAGCAGACATACAAGATATTTTGGTGTTCTGATATCTCGTATTAAGAGAATATTCATCAAGAATATTCCCAGTATATAAATCCACCACAGCAATTGATTCCATACCTTCTGCGTCGTTAGACGATTTTCCAGTTACTAATTTTTGGATTATAAACCTATTGGAATGAGGTAATATAACAGAATTCGAGCCCTTATATTCAATTTTATTCTTCACAATGAATGAACTTTCATTTAACTTACTTAGATGGAACTTGTTGATATTATTGTCCTCAGATATTAAAAAAAACCCACTTTTGCTTTCAAGAATTGATTTTATCAAATGTGGAATTATCATAATCGTATATTTGTACAGTCCGCTGTTGGAATCAAAATGTAGAAATCCTAAATACTCTCTGGAATATACTATCCAATATCTCGAGTCCAATTTTGGACATATTTTTGATGGAAGTTTCCCAACCGTCATCTTTTGCAATAACTTTCCGGAAGAGATATCCATAGAAAATAAGCTACCATCTAAATCTGTTACCAACAAATGCGCTTTATCTCGCATACAATGAATAGCTAAATCAACGACGTGGTTGATTTTACTGTCTACTTTTAGTCTTTTGACTAGCTTTATATTTTCCAAGACTAATATATCATCTTCAACAATAATTACAGAAAGCAGTTTCTGATTTGAGTTTCCAGAAGAGGTAGAGAATATATTCTTCAGAGTAGGTGTTTCTACAACAGTTTTGATATCAAAAGTTTCATCCGAGTGGGAAGTGTGAAATTTCCCTGAGTGAGAGACATATGAGTAATACATCAGATCCCCAATCTTGCAATAATTAACTTTTGTAACCAAACCATCGAGAGAGCAAATCTCACCATTAAAAAAGTACATATATTTGCCATTTTTGAGAACCTCACGACCATTCTTGAAAATTGTCTCGAAATTATCTCTCCAGTAAATATCCTTTCCATCAACCCAGCTTTCTTTGATAATACTCAGAGGCTCATAAATTATTGTCATCACATTCTCATTATTTTCAATTGCGCTATCTATGGAGGCTAAATTAGGGCTTGCTATACCAGAATATCTGTATTCAAGGAACGGTTGTTCATTTGTACCCTCAAAACCACTCCAATATTCGATGAAATAGTCATCGCTAATTAAACCATGATCTGATATCGTTCTCTCAGGAGCTGTTTGCAACATCGAATTCGCATTCGGAAATTTAGATTTCTGGTGGTAATAAATAAAAACACCATTAGATATTTCAATCAGTAAACATGGTTTCTTGGATAGTTTAACTGGAACGGTAGTTTTAACTTCGGTATCCACTATAGTTACACTTTCCTTCTGAAAGTTAAAATTGCTTAGATGTGTAATTGAGTCATACGCATCGGTTTGGACAATATTGAGATGGAAATTAAGTTTTTCTTTCTTGTTAGTTAACAATGAAAACTCCAGATTATATGTATTTTCATTCACATACAAATCGGATATAATCCCAAGAGTACCTTTGTCTAGATCTAAATAACTGTCAATACTTTCAAAAGTTGCCAGCTCCGTTACCAGAATACCTCCTATATTACAAAGATACCCGTGTTTGAATGCTATAATTACGATATGTGTCAGGGACACAATATAAAATCCAAAATATGGGATATATCCAAAGACGTATTCTGATATTTCAGATGAAAAATCAATGCTATGTTTCGATTGGGGCAATTCAAGACATCTGTTAGATTTCCACCTACTTTGAATCTTTATAGTAGTAAGCGGTTTCGCAGTTTCAAACCGCCATTGATGATTAGCATACACTATGAGAGCGAGCTCTAACCAGGATTTATTATTGTTATCGTCGTTACCTTCAAATTCAACAACACTGAAATGCCTGATCTTACCGGAAGACATATATATGGGTAACCAGACACTGTTACTATCATCACCATCGACCACCACAGGTTCTTGAATCACGATTTCATTACTTCTGTCATAGAACTTTAACACATATACATCGTAGTCATTGAGGTTAACATACAAATGACCTTTGGTTGTATTTATTCCAAATTGCGGATATTGGGCTGTCACACTAATGAAACTCTTAAATTCAGATACAACGTTTGCAATGGGCTCGCCATCTGCACAACTCACTTCCATTAATCGAACAGTACCCATTTGTGAAAGCGTAAAAACATATTCCTTGCCACTACGGGAAACATAACCACAACACGCAACCACAGCACCATACTTGGCTATACAATCTCTTTTACAGACCAAATAATTCCCTTTAACATCAATCTGCAAAAGTTCAAGGCATTGGCTCCTTACTAACAGTAGATATTGACCAATTGCGATACTTCCAACTAACTTCCCATTACTTGACCGCGTCTCCCGAAGAGTAAGCATACCATTTAATAATAAAATCGAATCGTCAAGATTACAGTGGAAACTGTTGGGTAAAACTCCGTGATTTCAGGAGAGAGAGTAGATCAGATTCAAGCAATATTTTTTTTTTTTTTTTTTTTTTTTTTTTTTTTTTTT